>CAJVPY010000070.1:0-38807 GCA_910591965.1 Dentiscutata erythropus | reverse complement strand
ATAAAAAAGACAGACGATTCCAAAATTTAAAAACTATACAATTTTACTTACACATTTTCAATACGATATAATGAAGCGATGCTAAATGTTCGCCCTTGCATTATCTATATAATACGGCTTGAAGAGCCCATACTTTTGCATTATTATGTTTTTTATTAATGATATATTCACTACGTATGTACTGATATATTTCGTGATTATAAATATGCTAAAAAAGAGAGAAAAAAATCTTTTTTTCTTACAAAAAAAAAAAAAGATTTTTTTTTTACAAATAAAAAATCGTACAATGGTTTATGAAGCTGATTTTCCGCAAACATCTGAAGCATATCAGGATATTGTCGTCTACCTTTGTAGTAGAACCATACCTACGTCGATAACCCCAAAAAACTGATGGAACTTTAAGCGCAAAATGAAACTGTGGCGTCTAGAAAATGACCATCTTTATGCACAAATTAAGGATCAACCACTTCGTCATTTTGTTCCCATGTGGGACTTAGAGTTTCATCAATCTTTGCTTAAACAATTTCACGACAATGATCGTCATATTAATGCGAATGATTGTCATAAAAAAATTATAGCGCATCATATTGGCATCACAAAAAAGGAAGTTTGTGAGTATGTTCGAAACTGTAACACCTGTAATCGAACTACCTCGATTAAAGAAAAAGATTACCTGACACCAGTTGTAAGTTATGGTCCAATGGAATATCTTCAAATGGACCTTGTGGATTTCACAGCATACAAAGATATGAATGATGAGTTTTCTTGGCTTCTTACTGTAGTTTGTATCTTTTCGAAATTTTTGTGGGCTATTCCAATTAAATCTAAAGAAGCTAATGTTGTCGGTGAAGCTTTGATCTCTTTATTTTCTCAATGGGGTGCGCCATCCATCTTGCAATCTGACAATGGTAAAGAATTTACTGCCAACGTTACTAAATGTATTTGCGAAGCACTTGTGATTACAATTCGACATGGCTGTCCAAGGCATCTGATGTCCCAAGAGCAAGTTGAACATCTAAATCAAATGGTTGGACGTGAATTTACGAAAATGTTGTGGAATGAAGAATTGCAACTACAAAATGTTAATTGGAAAGACCAGTTATTAAAATTTGTTTTTTCCTATAATACCACCCAACATAGTGCTCATGGAAAAACTCCTCGTGAAGTAATGTTTGGCTACAAACTCCTCGGCATATACCAGCAATTCAATCCCACTGATCCCGTCAACTTTCAGGAAATAGAAGTGCAAGAAACACAAACAACGCCTCAAATCGTAAAAGACCATTTAGAAAAAGTTTCAATAATTCATGATGAAGTCAACAAACAACTTAAAAAAACAAGAAAACGAATGCAAAAAAATTCAAGTGTTCATCACCGCAAAAATACCTACAAACCTGGTCAGTTGGTTGCAATCAGTGTTGTCATGGGACAGCTTTGGACAATTTGTGGACAATTGTGGACAAAAAAACAAATCTAAATTACTTAAAATTTTATTAAGATAACCTATTTTTTTCTTTTCAGAAAAATATTCAAAACTATAAAAAATATATAATCATGTTTTTTTTAAACTAATATATTAAATTTTAAAGCCTAAATATTCTTTGGACAGTTGTGGACATGTGGACGTGGACATGGGCAAAAAAGTCTTGGACATAGTAGACATGACAACACTGGTTGCAATTGCCCCCAATACCAATATGAACCCGGCAACACAAAAAAGAAAGCTTCAAACCAACTTCACGGAAACAGAAACCGTAGTTGGTTTGACTAATAATAACAAGACTATTGTGGTTGAAATGTCTGAAGGCAGTTCTATTCGTTGTCCTGTGAAAAGAATTCGGCACATCAAAAAAAATATTGAAAAAAAAATTGATGCTGTGGTATCATCTTCACCTAATAAAAATTAAAAAAAAACAGTTTTTTTTTTTTAAGTTTTTTTTTTTTGACGTTTGTTTAAGACATACGTTTCTTCTTGTTTCTGTCTAAGCTGGTTCTTTTAGGCTTGGTCTTTTTTTTTTTTTTTTTTTTTTTAGGAGTCTTCTTGGCGGTTGAGGGTTTTTTTAGGGTTGGGTTGAGATTTTAGGGACTGAATATTAGGGTGGAAATGTATTAATAGGGTTTAAATATGGGCCCGCCTCACGTTAGTTTTATACTGCAAATAAAAATCATGTGAATGCCTCAGGTTGGGCAAACCTCATATTAATCCGCGACACATATTATTACTTAATATTACTTAATATTACCTTGCAATATTAATTTTATTCTTAGCAGCAATTTTTCGTTCAATCTCAATTTTGATCACTGTTATCATGTGTTTTGTATACGTAATAAGTAATAGAATGTGATAAATATTTAATATTACTTAATATTAAGTACAGAAGTAAGGGATTAGTCATAGATCATTATTACTTTCAAAATTACTTTGCTCATCCATAGTTGCAGAGCTAAGGTTCAGGTTTCTCTGATTTCGAATTAAATTAGTGACGTATTCTTTTTCGAAATCAGTGACCTATAAATCTTATTTATTCCTCCTTATAAGCTTATTTATATAATGATATTTTTACGATCGTAAATCCTTTATTTTTTTTTAAAAAAAAAACGTTTGCATATTTATCAACGGATAACTCCTATTTCATTTTCTGGTTTCGAAATTTCAAACCAAAAATAGAGCTTTTCAAACTCCCGCTTATTTTCAAAATAAGTTAACTATGAAACCCCTAATGTTTATTACTTAATTTTAACGCCAATTATAATATAATATTAATAGCTTGCAATAAATGCTATTAATAAATTGGAAAGTAGAAAATATTCAAAATATTCAAATAGATATTCTATATAAAAAGAAATAAATATGCTACGTATGAACAAGTTAAAGTTAAATAATTTATGCATATCATACGTGATATGTCAGTAAAATGGTGCTACTTTAAAGTAGTTTCAATATTATTTTCAATAACTTTACTTGCGTAAAACCGACCGAAATAAAGATATGTATCAAATTCAAATAATTCCTTTTCTGAAGTTTTAATCAATTCATCAAATTCTTCGCTCGAAATTTGAAACTTATTTAATAAAGTAGGTTTAAAAATATTAAACGTGGAAATGGTATTTCTGATGGCCTATTTATTTCATACCATAATTAAATTTTTTTTTAATATTAATTTCTTTGAACATGAAACGATGAAATTTTTGTACAGTACATTACCATTTTAATAAGTTGAAAATCATTATTATACTTTATGCCATGAGGATATAGTCTTTGATCGTTTTTAATATTTTCTAATTGGCCTAATTTAGAGAGTATATAATTATTAGTAAAATTATTATAACAAAACTATCAGTTCTAAAAATGATTATGTAATCAGATAAGAAAGAAAACCTTGGCTTTGTAAATAGTTCTCTAACTTTTGATATATGTAAATATCTGAGCCTTGTTGTTCAATTATTTCCATTTCTTCATGATAATTTATTTAATTGAAGAGCATTCATTATCTAAGTAAAAGAATAAATTTAATATATAACTTTAAAGCACATACCACCATCATATAAACGCCGAGATGCTGGATCTAAATCAACCATCCGAGAAGGTTCGCATAACTTTTATTTTTTTTTTAAATAAAAAACGATTATTTAAAAAATATTAACAAACTAAATATCAATTTTCAAATAAGCATACTTCTAGAAATCCACCCGGTTTTAAAACTCTGACCAATTCATTTATTGCAGAAGGCCACTTCTCTTTTTTATACCCACCAAGCAGAAATCGTTGAAATACAAAATCAAAATAATTATCCTCGAATGGTATTCCTTCTAGAACATTTGCTTTAATAAATGTGAAATTTTTAGGTTTTATCTGTGTCGATTGGAGTGGTGATATATCTAACCCAACAAACTCAACCAAAGGATATCTAAGGAAATATTATAAATATTAATAATTATAATAGAAATAAGTATTGTAAACAAAATTATCCTTATCTATGCTTCTGACATTACACTTTAGTTTCACATAAAAGATTAACAAACATACGTAGTTGCCATTTCAACTGACCATGACCCTGTGCCACACCTAAAATAGAGTTTAAATTTATTATTTTATTAAATAAATATTTGTTAGATATTTTGTTGAATATAAAGATTATGATGAATTGAATTTGCCAATATGTTAATTAAAAAATCCGAAGAAATCACGATATGTTGAGAGCAGTTTTTTATATAAAGTTTAAAACATAATTTTGTTATATGAGTTATAATAAGTGCTATATTATAGATTTGAAAATTTAAATTCATGATTTTCTCTCATTGAGAATAATTACGTACTAACTATTATAGTAAAAATTTCGTACATACCCAACATCGAGGATTTTGACGCCTGGTTTAGACAAAATATGTTCGATGGGAGCAGAAAAGTTGCTTTGCCACATATATCTTACCATGAGATGTTGTAAATTTAATCTATCCATTTCGGTATCATCATTTGGTAGAGGATATATTGCACTTTTCACATTATGAAATCTTCTACCATCAACATATTGAAATTCTGCCTGAAATTCAGTTTGTGTATTTTGTGAATCCATAGATTCGACTTTTTCGTTTAATTTGAAAAATCGAAAATATTTTAAATATTAAAGAACGAAGTAAATATTCGATAAAATTTTATCACTTAAAAATTGGTAGTCAATCAGTTAGCTTTACTGGTTAACTTTAGCAAAATGACAATTATTTATACATCTTGTCAACTAATTGTGTAGCTAGTAATAATTAATTGGATTTATTCTTTTAAATTGTATTCCATGTCTAAATCTAAATTTTATTGTGAATAGATAATTAGATCCATTGTACAAGTTTTCATAATATTTAAGATCAATGTTATTCAATTTCCCGACGGTCATTTTCCCTGACAAGCCGCTGCCGATATATATTATTAGTGAATTTTTGCCTTGTGTGATGTCAGTTGAATGACCTATCGGGGAATTGATACATAACTATATAAGACACTTTTCACAAATTAAAAATTGGCTAAATTAAAAAATTTGTTTGGCCAAGCTGTTACGAAATAATTTATTATTTAGTAAAGTTATATGGCGTCACGGAGTTTTATAATATCCCCTTTATGCTTGGCTATTCACTTGACTGGAGCATCGTTCAAATATTCTATCACACAGCGCCTTGGCGACTACTACGTCAACGACCATGTGTAGTTTAATATCAAAGATCGCATTTATTCAGAGCCAATCCTCTAAAGGATCAATGCATTTATAGACCGGGTATACGATTACCCAGTCACACGCTTATCGTTACATCCCACGTTACATGACTCAAAACCCCGGCGTTACAAATTTCCGGTGCTAAAATTCGTAACTGTGCCGCACAATACCTGCACTTCTTAAACTTCTATTGCTGTATTGTACTCCTATAATGTATTATTGTAAATATCGATATACATTATCTCTGTCGTTAGCAAGATATGCACATTATTACGTAGTCGCGCATTACTGAAATCAAAAACTTATCGAATCGGCCAAACAATCATTCGGTCAAATTACCAGTTGTTCAAAATTACAGCTGTTTTTCTGAACATCTGGTAAATTTGTCAGAATGATTATTTGTCAATCGATAAGTGTCTGTACATGTTGACACATTTAAAATTAAATTTTCGCTTGAATGTATGTCCATTATATATTTGGACTGTACGAGTAATTATGGCAAATATTATTCTTACCAATCAACAGATCTTAACACAAAATATAAAAAAGGTTCCAAATTTAAGCTTTCAAAAAAAAGTTCGAATATGAACCAGAATTTATTGACTGGATTAAAAAAAATATATGGCGCAAGTTATAACCAAGATTTTAATAGTAATTGTCGCAATTGCAATGAGAATTAAAATCAAAGTAAAAAAAAATCTATTATTTTTATTTAACCATTTTAATATAAGTATTATGAATCAGATGAACGGTTGATCTAACAACTAAGGGACCTTTAGCTTGTCCTTCTATAGTAAACATTTTAAAAATGACTAGCTTGTCTTAAGTAACTACAATTGAATCTGAAATTTCCAACTTGTCTGGAGAACGGCAACTAAATCTAAAATCCAACTTATCTGAAGCAACATCATTATGTAATTGATCATTACTGAAATCACAAACTTATCGAATCGGCCAAATAATCATTCGGTCAACTTTTATTAGATGTCCCAAAAGCATCCGGCCTTCCCACTAACCTTTCCTCTCCAATTTATTTTATGGTTGTAATTAAAAACATTTAACTATTTTGAAGGTCAATCTGTGATTCGGGTTGAAGGAGATTTGTTATTTTTAACCAATCACAATTTGGGCGCCTGACGCTTAGTCCATTCCCCAATTGTTTAGGGAAGTGCCGTTTGTACGTAATTTCTATTACGTATTACGTAGAAGGGCAGATCCTCTCCTCCCTAGGTAATTGAATTATCAGCTGATCATAATATTTACAATACGTAATACAGTAGTATATGTAACATATAGAACCTCAATCAATATATATTACATAATTTTAAAATTTGGCGCGTTTTATTTATTGCCACTTACTTCTGTATTATTGTTATCACTCATTAATTCTAATTCTACAAACACTTTTGTACAATTATTTTTTTTTCATTGCTTTTAATTCTATGAATTTGAAAGAAATATTTCAATCATTATTGACCATATATACCTTTTGTTATGCATATTACTGAAGATTTTAGAAGCAAAGTTATTATACCGCTTTTTGATGAATTAGTATATCACATCATGGTTTGGGGGATCCCTCTGTTTGTTGCATATGCTTACAAGGATATACAATTGATGATATATTCCTTATTTATGATATTGTTTTCTATAGGTTGTACCTTAGGGGCCATCATTATGACGGCTATTCGTGATCGCAAAAATACTGAAGGTTGTTTCAAAGCAGTAAAAAATCCAAAGGATTTAGCTGATAAATGGTGGAATTATTGTGTTGTTAAATATTATAATATGATTTGTAGAATTTCAATAGAACTTTTTCGTGCAACATTTTTCTTTTTATCAGTAGGTACCACATCCTTTTCTATCGTAATTTTTTGGTATATTAGAATAGTATTTTCTGTAAATAATGCTGATACCACTAGTAAGATTTATGCATGGTGTTTCTCTATAAATCTTTTTTTTCTCTGTTTGTTTTTAATTTTACTTTTGTTATTCAAGTTACCACAAAGAGAAGAACCACAAAAGTCACAAATATTTAATGGTTTTGAATATTTTTTATCTAAAACTACAATACCTTTAATTTTTATATGTTTTTTACCTCCCATCTTTCTCCAAGTAACTTGGATAATGATTGATAGACCAATTAACAGTTTTTTTATCACAACTTGGACAACTTTATTTATGATTTATATAGCTAGGATGAGCAAAATTTTTATTGGTATCGATAAATCAAAAACACCAAAAGAAGTTAAGGGTACATCAAAAGAAATCGAGTTTAGAGGTTATTTTTATTTTATTTGCGATGAGTTGACTAGATTTTTTGATTCAATCGGAGGCAATAAGTTAATGAGACAGGTAGAGGAGGGCAAGTAGTTTACATAAAGTTAAGCATTAAAATATTGTATATTTTCATTAAAAAAACAACTCTTAATTGATATTAAATTTAAGATATTGGTATTAAATTTGAAGATAACTAAAGCATTTGATTAATAAATAGATGAATTAAAATACTATGAGTTTATCACTAAATTCGCAAATTAGAAAGCCAGGAGACTAATATTCTATAGAGAAGACATTCTGGCCTGGCATGCTCCGATCTGTTCAGAAACGTTTGTGATTAAAGCATCCGACCTTCCTACTAAACTGTTTTTTCAATTTATTTTATTTATTTGGTGGTTGTAATTCAAATTATTTTGACTATTTTGAAGGTCAATTTGTGATTTTATATTCCGAATTGCACTATTCCTGATCATACTATAATTTCAAAAACTTTAGTTGATCACTTTTGAGGCTTTTGTTTCTATTTAGGACTTCGATCAATCTTGCAATACAGTTCTTAGAATGCGAGGGAGTGATAGTCTTGATAAAGGGTCGTCCCATCTTTCTCCGTGTAGATTTCAAACTAGATTTATGTGTGTTCAGATTACTGGGATTTCCATTCAGTAATTCATCGCATTTTCAGCTGTAATCACTTTCGCTGGGAATGGTATATGAGGCCCTATAGCAAAAAGTGGTAATAGGTCAAAAAAATTTTTTGTAAATACTTTGCTTTTGCAAAATTAGATTATTTAGATCATAAAAAATTATTGATAAAAAACTACAGAAAAAATTTTTTGGCCATCACCACCTTTTACTGTGACATATCCCATATGTTGAAGTATTTTCATGTATTTGTAACCACGCTTCCAAATTTTGTTGCTGATCTTGCATGTTATGATGAAATGATTCATGTTTTGTGTTGTGCTGGGGCTCCATGGACATTCCGTGTTATTTGATACTCAGTGTCTCAATCTATGGCCTAGGGGTAGAGAGTTTTGTATAAATTTTCAAGATATCTTTTTTCTTATTATAAAAATATAAAATTACAATGCAGTTTCGTGCTTGAAAATTCATACACATTTTGGGGATGAATTATTCTGGTCTGTTGCAGGACTGTCATTATTCACGAACATTCGTCGTCACCTACCTGCAAAAATCACTGCTCAATACAAAGGGAAGAAATACTTAACTGATTTATTATAGATCCACTCTGTTCCACTTCAAATGTTACTAAATTTTGTTCAAACTAATTTTGTAATTCAGGATTGTAACAAGTTTATCATCCTTTGCGAATTAGTGCGACAAATGGGTCATTCTCTACAGTTGCATGGCTTCGGGGACATTTTATAATATTACATTTAAGACAAAATTTAATCGAGAATTGTAATAAACCAATAAACCTTTGTATAATATTAGGCAACAAAACTTATACTATGAATAAAGTCCAATAAATAACCAAATCTGATCAAAAGTCCTCGAAGCCCTATAACGGTAGAGACTGACCAAAAGATTTTTGTGAACCCTATGAATTCTGCATAACGCCATTATTAAACCAAATAATTGTTAAAACAATAATAATATACAGAATTAACAGGATTCACCAATCATTTGTCGTACTAATTTGAAAGAATGATAAACCTAATGCCAGTATATTAAGTTACTATTTTAGTGCTTGTCAGAGAACACAAAACCCAATTTACTATATAAGTTAGCTTATTGTAATTTACACAAACCCAATAATACTAAAAAAATAAAAAATAAACCAGAAATAAAAGAGAGAAAGTCATACTTTGACTAATTTTTTTTTTAAAAAACAAAAATGGTAATAAAATACGATCAAATAAAAGAACTTTTTTTTTTATCGCCATAGCGATGTATCGCTACCCCCTTGAAGCTTAATGGTCGCGTAGAGTGTTGTCGGAGTTCCAATATTCAAGAACCGTTTATGATTAGTAACATATATTACTAATCATACGCGGTGCTTGAATATTGGAATTCAGACATCACCCGATATCACAATTAAGTTTCGGTTTCGAATTTTTAACTTTTGGGATTTTACTTTCAGCATTTTGATATAAACCTGGGGATAGCGATACCGGTAAATTACAAAGCCCTAAATAAAACTATTTAATATATAAAATTTTGTTTATTTTTTAGTACTTAATTTTTTGGCTATTCGTAAATGTCTTGTTGCTCTAAATCATTTTTATTATGAAAAATTAACAATTTCATCTAGTGCTAAAGGATTTCCCAATTTTGCAGATTTTTTACACCATTTAAATGCTTCATTTTCATCTATTTCAACCCCAATTCCATTTCTGTAACAGTAACTAAGTTCAAACATTCCATCAGAACTACCCATGTCAGCAGATTTTTTATAATATTTAAATGCTTCATCTTCGTTTCTTTCAACTCCAATTCCATTTCTAAAGAAACCACCAACTTTATTCATTCCATCAGTATTACCTCGATCTGCAGACTTTTTATAATGAAGAAATGCTTTATGTTCATCTCTTTCAACTCTAATTCCATGTTCATAATTATTGCCAAGTTTATATTCTTCAACTGCGTCATTTTCGTCATATACTTCATCAACATCATCAATATCAGCACGTGTGTTTTCAACTCCAAGTTCATTTGGATGATCATCATATGCTTCATCAGCATTATTCATATCGATAAATGTCTCTTCAGTTTTATTTTGATCAAGAGCATCAATATTAAATGTTCCCTTATCATATTTCATATTAACAAACTTTTGATAATAAATAGACGCCTCGTGTTCATCTTTTTTAACTCCAATTCCTTTATCATAACAATATCCAACATAATATATTCCTTTGACATTATTCATGTTAGCAGATTTTTGATAATAGATGAACGCTCGTTGTTCATCCTTTTTAACTCCAATTCCATTTTGATAACAGTTACCAAGTGCACATATTCCATTAGAATCGCCCATATTGGCAGACTTTTGATAGTAACTGAATGCCTTATGTTCGTCTTTTTTAACTGCAATTCCGTCAAGATAACAGTTTCCAAGTGCATACATCCCACTAGAATCACCATTATCAGCAGATATTTGATAATAAACGAATGCTTGGAGTTCATCCTTTTCAACTCCAATTCCGTTTTGATAACAATAACCAACATTATATGCCCCGTAAGAACTACCCATCCCAGAAGATTTTAGATAATAATCAAATGCCTTACTTTCATTCTTCTCGACTCCAATTCCATTTTCATAACAATAACCAATATTACATGTTCCTTTAAAATGTCCTTTATCAGCAGATATTTTATAATAGTTAAATGCCTCACGTTCATTCTTTTCAACACCAATTCCATTTTGATAACAATAACCAACATTATATGTACCATGAACACTACCCATCTCATAAGATTTTTGATATTGAATAAATGCTGTACGTTCATCCTTTTCAACTCCAATTCCACCAATATAACAATTACCAAGTGCATTTATTGCATAAGCATTATTCATATTGGCAGATTTTTGATAATAACTAAATGCTTCACTTTCATTCTTTTCAACTCCAATTCCATTTTGATAATTATAACCGAGCTTATAAATTTCATCAGCATTCTCCATTTTAAATTTATATAATTATTGATTTATGAAAAAAAAGTGTTGACTGGATTTTACTTATAGAAATATATATTCGTAAAAAATTATTGTTTGTTTTTAGATTTAACGATAATATCAGAATAAATATAGAAAAATTCACAGGAATATAGATCGTTGATAAAAATAAAAGTTTTTTTTTTATCTATTTAAAATAAACGGTTGTTACAAATAATCATGACTTTTTCATTTGTATAATTTTAGATTATATGATAGTAAAATCCCACGCCAAGAATCACCGCATATTTTACTGCGAATAAACCTAATTATATAAAGGGTTTGAAATTTTAAATTATCGTTATCAAAACTTTAAATATAAATGAGGTTAGTACGATAAATTTATGGATCGTCAAATAAAGGACGCGTCAATTGGAAGGTTATGGAAATAACTTGTTTTCTGTTTAGGTTAAAAAAGTCGCATATTTATTGCATAATCACAAACAAATTTTGGGTCAGACGCAGCAGAAATGGATGACGATACCCATGCCCTGGCTTGATTACAATAATTTAATGGGGTTAATCTAACCATTATTAGTCAAATAGAGTTTGTCATTGTGTCCGCAAAAGGTTTATCTTAGCCACTAATATCCAAAACGCAGATAGAAACTTAAAGGCATTGTTAAATTATAATAAGGTGTAACGTTTCCTAATTTCCCTTTGATTCTAAAAATGATACCATTAAATATATAAAAACCTGTGAAAGATCTTCTCACCTTAACGTTAGAAAATTGTTAAGAAAATCATTATGGTACAAATTGATGCAACAAATTTTCAATATACGAGGGAGGCATCAAACTATGTTAAAATTTTAAATGATTTGCGCCGTCTTGGTGCTCAATTTACTATTAATCTTCCTACTATCGTTTTTTGTGGAAATCAATCGGTGGGAAAAAGTAGCGTGCTTGAAGCAATTTCTGGTGTTAAGGTATATAAAGCTATTATTGCTGTATTACTCCAATGCTATGTCTTGAAATCAGGATGCATAAAAATAAACATTATCTTAGTTACCTAGGTCCGATGGAACCTGCACTCGCTGTGTTATGGAGCTTCGACTTATTGAATCAGCTAGGCATTGGTCATGCCAATTTTCATTGCGAAAAGAATATGATGAAAACGGAAAACGCCTTAGTCATCCAAGAGAGACGAAATTTGGTGAATCAATAGATAACCCAGATGAAGTCGAAATAATGGCACGACGTGCTCAAAAAGCCTTGTTAAATCCTACAGATAATAGCGATGCATACCTTGATTGGGAGTTCGAAAATACAAGTTATGATGAGGATTCTAAATCAAATGCTCTCAAATTTACCAAGAATGTTGTATGCATCGAAATTAAAGGTCCCGATGTCCCAAACTTAAGTTTAATCGATTTACCAGGAATTATACGTAAGTTTATGAACTTAACACTTCTTATGTTACATGTATTGTTTTTTTTTTTGCAATAATGATTAGTTAAATATTAGATATTCTTCAACACTACTTTAATACTACTTAGAACATGTTGATAGATCCGAAGATAGAAGGTTTATTGGATTAATAGAAGAACTCGTAAGAGATTACATTAAAAATGATAAATCTATTATAATTGCAACGATTACATGTAAGGACGAAGTAGAAAATCAGCCAATTGTCACTTATGCAAAAGAAGCTGACCCAGGAGGGATTCGCACACTAGGCGTTCTTACCAAACCTGATCAAATAGAAGAAGATACACATGAAATATGGTTAAAGATTTTGCAAGGTGAAGCTTATAAACTTGATCTCGGATACTACATCATAAAAAACCCAACTAAGAAACAGCTTAATGATGGTATTACATTTGAAGAAGCTCGAGAAGATGAGAGTAGAGTTCGTGTTTGATTTTATTTTAATACTTAAATAAAAATTATAATAACTAATTTTTTTTCTTTCAATAATAGTTTTTTGAAAATGAAGAACCGTGGAATCGTTTTCATTTACAAGAAAGGATTGGAATTAAAAATTTACAAAATAAATTATCTAAATTGTTAATTAAAGCAATAAAAAGAGATCTTCCAAATATTCAAAAAACTGTTAATGATAAATTAGAAGAGGTAATTATATATTTATAATACTGCAGTAAGGCTATTTTAAAATTTACTATTTTTAATTTATTTTTTATAATATATTAGGTGCGTCAAAGGTTGAGTGAACTACCCAAGCAACTTTTATTAGATGATCCGAAGATGGAATTAATCCGCATGGTACAAACATGCTTTACGAATATTAAATCAGATATTGATTTATGGAATCAACTTAACAAACAATTCGAACAATTCAGAGAAGAGTTTTATAATTTACGTCCAATTTTCGTAGTTGGTTGTATAGTAGATGAAGCAACTAAGAAAAGTTCACTCGCAAAATTTGACTTGCTTAAAGAGAAAGGAGAGTATCCCACAGCTGATAATGGAAACGGACCCAGTAGTTCCAGATCTAATAATAGATCCAATAATATAGATCAATTATATGAGATCAAAGGATCGGACATAACCGAGATAATGAGAAATGCTCGTGGGATATTACTCCCGGGTTTTATTCCTTATCCGGCTGTAGAGATGATAATTAAAAATTGCAAAAAAAAATGGAATATACCTTCCACGAATTGTTTAAATGCTGCACACAGAATAATGGTAGAATTAGTCAATATGACTATAGAAAGTACCTTTTTAAGATTTCCCAAATTAGTAGTACTTATGAGGTAAGAATCGTTATTTATTTTACAAGAGATTGTATTATTTTAAAATTAATAACTTTCAAATCCGTTTCAAAGAAATAAGGGACGAGCATGGCTAGATGAATGTAAACAACAAGCGTCAAATAATATTACCCATTTATATCAAATGGAAATAACAACCTATCCATATACGCTTGATGAAAAATTAATGAATGACTTAAAAATGGAGTATTTGGAATCTCTTCGCAAAACAGCACAACAAGAAATTACGAATAAAACCCCTACAGATACATTAAATGTCGCAGCATCAATTATGGCATACTTAAAAATTGCAATTAAACGCTACGTTGATATTATCCCTTTAACGATAATTTATTCGTTTATAAATCAATTTAGTGATCGAATTAAAGAAAAATTAATGGAAGCTTTTGCGAATAATGATGATGAAACGATCAATGAGTTGGCCGAAGAAGATGAAAATATAAAGAATCAAAGGGAGGATTTGTTAAATCGTGAAAAGTATTTAAAGGAAGTGTTGAACAAGCTTGATAACTTTGGTGTCGGTGCATCTTCAGAAAATTAAAGTTAGGTTAGCGTTGGTTAAGATTAAAAGTCGGAGAAATAACTATCAATGAACCAGTGAATTCTGTATTTTTGGTGTTTATTATAAGCAACATCCTAAATGATTGCTATTCTGTTAAAGTTCATTTTCTGTATTTTTATTTTTAAAAAAAAATTTTTAAAAAATACGAAAGCAATAAATTCTTTAAAGTACTGTATAAAAGGTTTTTTAAAAAAAATTGCCTGGCCCCGATTAAGTATTTAAATGCTTCTAAAATTGTCTTGCTCGTGCAGTACTCAAATGGAATCATATCTTGATTGCCAAGTCGTACGGTACGCCTCAATTAGAGTTTTTCTTTTTGTTTAATAATGCACAATCTTTCAGATTCGCATATTTTCGTCTACAACTGAGTAATTGAAGACAATCTTCTACGATACTATCCTTATCAGAATTTCACTGTCACATTAATCTACCGTAAAACCGCGAAATAGAAACAACGACGTTATTTTGGAGTCGGATCCTTCAAAACATTTCAAAATAACGCGTCTCGAAATAACGCACACCCACATATAATATATAAAAGAATTTATACGAACATGAAATACAGTAATGTGCAAGTGCGCTGGAGTTGCGTTATTTCGTGGGTTTATGATAACAATCTTTATATTGTCAAAAAAAAAAAAAAAAGGCACAAAACTAGAAATAAAGTTTCTAGGCATTAATTTAAGGACTTAATTAGACATTGCACCATGCTAAATACAGCCAGACATCCCTAAATGCAACCTCCCTAAATGCAATACGTACCTCTCTAAATGCAACCTCAAGCTCTGGTGCAATTTGCCTTATTTCTAAATGCATACTATCAAAAAGTTTGCATATTGCTTTTTTTGGGATAGATTAACTGATCGGCTAAAATTTAGAATCTGAATACGTCGGTAATATTAGCCAATTATATTATGGCAAAATTAGTAGTAGCGTTTTGGACTTTTTGGATTTTTTTTTTACCAGGATGGCCGATTCATTCACTAAGATATAATAATTTAAATGAAAAAGATCTATATGAGATGCCAAAAGAAAATCGAACTTCTAAGATTTATTAGATGTTAATGCTGATTCTCATAAGAGAGTTTAGTGTTTCTCGTATATAAAAAAAAGAGCCAATTATAGATGCAGGGGTCAAAGTTAGCTACCTTTTATGGGGGACGTCTAATATATATTTTATCGAATTAACTTTAAAGTTATGGTCATCTTGGATTATGGTTAGAGCAGGCTTTAGATAGTTATATATAAGCAAAATTACCTTCCCGACATTTTTACTTAGCTTACCCAAGGTGGGTTTAGACTGCTATTTTTTGTATTTTCATTGTTTTGCTTCGTCGGCGATCATCAAAATTCTATAATTTGATTGGTCGTATATCACGTGATTCCGCTCCGCTTTAGACGACCCCCTTTTATGTCATCTTTACGTCATATAAAATTTTGGAAGTGGCATCAATACGTCACTATATACGTCATCATTGATATTAAAGAACATGTTAACAATATTTAGTGCTCGAATAATATTTTAAGTTATGCTTCATATTTCTTGTTTATGTGAGATACAGTATCAATATATATATATATATATATATATAAAGATTGAGTTGTCAAGTTTTACTTTATTTAGCTTTAATTCAAACTTTAACATATATGAAAAGATTCAATTTATAATTATCTATTATAGTATTTCCGTACGTACTTACGAATTTGTAAAATAAAAGTCAAATTATGTGAATTGTGTACTATTCATTTTATTAAAAAAAAATGATAAAAAGTGAACGTAAGAATAAACAAATCCGTGTATTGGTTTATTTTAATTGGTTCAATGTATCATCAGTAATACAGTAATACAGTAATACATAAATATCTTTATACAGCATAAGCTAACTGACAAGGTCACACGACATTAATTCTTGAGACAAACAAATCAAGTTCACATGTAAATAGCATCAACTTTTTTGTTATCTGCGATGTGTACACTTCTTCGTTCTTTTCAATACATTTTTTCCATGAAATTTTAAGTATATGATACATTCATTAATACAAGTTTCTTTCGAACCTTCTTTTTACTGAAAGTCTTGTTCGCAATGAATGTGAATAGCATTTGGCGCTTATTTTTAATCATTCAGATAGTTTGCTTTACGGCAATAAATACTAAAGCTGAAGATAAGAAAAGCGAAAATGCGATCGTAATCACAGAATTTAAACAATTTAATAATTATCAGGGACAAAATTTCACGGAAACTCCTATTTGTAATAATGGTCATTATTTGCAAATCAATAATAATACCATCTCTGCTGGATTCTTAGAAACTATTGTAGCGTCTACTTTATTTGCTAAACCAACAGCATCAGAAATTACAAAACCCACACCAACAGCTGCATTGGATTGTTGTGATACAGGCGGACCTGGAATTATAAACCAATTACCAGGAGCTTTTTATAGTATGAGTTATAATGCAGTAAGTTTAGAAGATTGCTGCAGAAAATGTTCGGCAGATTCTAATTGCATTGGATGGGGATATAATATTAAAACTAAATCTTGCTTTGCCGAATCAGTAAATGATCCAGATGCAGAGGAATTTTGTACATATTCAGCAGATCATTATGCAAATTTTGTTGGAGGGAGACCTGGATGTGGTGGTTGTAGAGCTAAACTTTTATAAATACCTTATAATCAAATATTGAGTCCTATAAATTAGAAAATTATAATAATGATACCTAAATAAATTGCTAGTATTGGATAAATTTTGATCATTAGCTTTACAGAAATAGAGGTGTGATGCGATGCTTTATATAGTGTTAAAAAATTAATTATTTGAGATATTTAAACGTTAATCTTAATTATCTCATATGTATACTTCAAATTATGTTTTAGATAACTTTTGATTCTTGACAAAGTTTTGCAAAAGTTACATGTTAATAAATGCTTCTTGTTTTTAAAGATATTGACAATGTAAAATCATTTATAATTATTGATTCCAAAAATTTAAACAGTAATTTGACATGTACAAATGATAAATAACCAATAGAAATGTGTTATTTAAGGATATCTACATAAATAGTTGAGCAGAATAAGTTTTTCGTATTGTTTTTTCGCCAGTAAATTTGTATAATAACTTTATTTGACCCAATTATTTAAATCATTTTTTTTCGATTGTTGATTAAAATACGAAAGACTAACGAAAAGTTCAACACCGAAAATATAAAAAGGACTACAGGGTCAAACATTTAAAACATGACTATTAACTAATTAAAGTACATAAATTTATCACCTTATAACCTCAATAATACAGTAATATTATTGCTGACCCAAAAGAGAATGAATTAATGAAAACATGCAAAAAAATTTTACTGGCTATTGGAAAAAGAAAAGATGCAATCATAAAAACTTAACTTTTTAATTCAAAGGAAGTTTCGACTCTATTTTTATTTTCATTTAATTCTATTGTTGATGCCTTCTACCGTAAAAGATCATATAAAAGATCCCCTATGAATTAGACCCGTGTATGAATCACAAGATCTCTATTAAATAAATGCAGATGTTTTAAAAACCTAGACTGCTTATTACAAATGCAAACCATGTATATACTTTAGAATTTACAATATAAACGCTCAGCCGTGTACTAGACCCCGGGTCTATTATAGTTTTAATATCAGTGAAATGTGACAAACCCGGGTTTTGTATATTATCTTTTACCATCACGAAATACATTTTTACACAGATCTATATAAAATTTTTACATAAAGTTATGTAGAATTTTTATTTAAATTTATAAAACTTTATAAACCCAATGTAAGTTTTTATATAGATTTCTATTTAGAATATTAAAGTTAGGATTAGGTTTTAAAGTTTAAATTAGGGGTTTGGAGAAGGTTTTCGGTCATAGGCCGACTTTCTTCTGATTGGCTAATGTAAATCAATTGCCCGGGTAACTTATTTATACACTTTAAAGTACTTTTTGAGAACGTAACGTTTCACTAACAAAAAATTCACTATGAAAGCAAATTCTAGCTCTAAACGAACGTAGATATTCACTGTTAAAATTAATTCAAAATAATCCACCTCTCCAAGAACTTCACTTAGGAGCGAATATTTTTACTATATACTGCTAATACTAGTTATATTAACTATATATAAGTTTTAAATGCCAAAAACGGTCAATAAAAAAAGAAGATTGAAACAAAGCTTTAAACTTTGAGTGTACTGTTTAATATGCTATATATTATAATAATAATGGGCTTTACTAACGTTTACTATATATTTTACGTTTATAGAGTTATATTACGAGAGTAATAAATGCAACTTTGGGTTAAATAATAGTCGATAATCTGTATGTGCTATTGTTTTATTAATAATTATATGAGCTAAGGGTTACATGGGTTATACCGCATCTTTAATAAAAGCATGATAACTTAAAATAAGATAGAATTATTTTAATTACTTTTTAAAATGTAATAAAGAATAAAAGATGCTTCATTAATAATTTATTCACATTGAATTTTTTGAGCTTGGGTTTATTAATAATAAATATCAATTTACATGTTATTTAACTATTTCTAAAATGAGACAAATTCTTTTTGTGTACTTTATTAGTTTGTAAGCTTCTTAATGTGAAGTTCTTTTCGTTTTCTACGTTTTCTAGTAGTATTAAACCGATAAATCTTTTTA
This sequence comes from Dentiscutata erythropus, assembly GCA_910591965.1. Lineage (NCBI taxonomy): Eukaryota > Fungi > Glomeromycota > Glomeromycetes > Diversisporales > Gigasporaceae > Dentiscutata > Dentiscutata erythropus. The sequence goes on along the minus strand of CAJVPY010000070.1, from coordinate 19,676 downwards.
AAATTTATGTATTTTGATTGGCTAATTATCACGGGAAATCACGGGTAGATCTACCAATCATATGAATGTCGTCCTATGACTAGAGGGCTAAGCAAAATTTTGTCTGTCTGTCCGCCCATGTGACCAATCACATAAGTGATTGAATAATTTTTTTAATTCGCTCCGGATTTACAACAGCACCTGTTTTCCTAGTAAACTAAGCCAATAAGAACTAGTCTATGACAAAAAAGGTGGTTCAACCTTTTTTTTCATCGCGATAATGAACCTATTTACCGGTTAAACTACTTTCACTTGAGAGAACCCTAAATCAATATGAATAAAAATTTAGACGAGAATTAATTACTATTTGATAGTGTTCAATTGATTAATTAAGAAGATACTTAATTGAAATATCATATGAAAACTTAACATTATATGACGAAGAGCTTTGTAGACCAATTTCAGTCTGTTAAAGATTTTAGAGCTGTAAACGCTTGTATGGCTTCTTTAAATACTATATTGCTTTAAAATCATTATTAATGTCAATACAACTGCAATACTGTACCGGCATTATCAACTACAGCTTGAGTCATGACTATAAATATTTAATAAATATTAATTTTCTTTGATTATATGATTATATAGAGGATTTCTATTGGCTAATATATTAAAAAAATAAAAATTTTAAAACCTCATTTTGCTGACCCGGCGGGATATGAAAACCGAAAATATAAGTTTGTATGACCTTATCTACGCACTAAATTATCACGAATAATATAATGTTTTTGACACTCACGCACCAAGATAACGTGAATAAAATTATTTAATTATTTAGGGAGCAAGTATAAAGATCACGTATATTAAGAGCTATTTTATATCACGGCAATTCTCTTTAAATAATATATACAGTCGCACCCCCCCCCAAGTGCACGCCCCCTAAGTGCAAGTACTATGTAAAACCTCTCTAAATGCACAATCATGTTTGGCCCAAACTTATAAGAGTTCTATATATTTTACTCTCTATAAATGCAAACACCCTCTAAGTGCAAATTTTTAATTTTTTTCACTATGGTCCCGACAGGATGCACTTAGAGAAGTGTGACTGTATTCACATTAATTTGGTATGTAAATATAAAGAACATTTTTTTATTAAATATTAAAATTAGGCATTCAAGACTATGAAATGTTTACTATCTAATGTTATTCTATTCACATTAATTGGTGTGCAAGCATAAAGAGCGATTGTTATTAATATAACCATTTAAATAAGCTCTTCAAATCCCTATAAGAAAAATGTACTGTAATTGTACGGCTTGGTGTGGAATGGCACGGGTTTAGGTACGTACGCAAATTCATGTACCACTATAATAACGAATATACACTAAAAACATAAATTTATATCAATAATCATCTGTATTTGAAAAATTAAAGTAATTGCATATGTGCAAAATTCTACAAGAAATTTTTTTCGTTAAGATACCCGGAATAATTTTATCGGTGAAATTTTGAGATATTGCATTTTTTTTTAAAAAAAAAATTCACAGTTCCTTCGCTCGTGCATACGCGTATCATTCAATACGTGCCATTTCGTATGACGTGAAAATGTGCCACCGCTTTGCTGTAAGTCTGTGTCATTTTTGGCAGCGTCATCTTGTAAAATGAGCCTCTACGTGCCACACAACCATACTGCCACGGTTTAAATTTTAAACCCGTGGCCTGGCTGTGATTTGGTGATACTAAAAGCCCGAATGACCCGAAGCCACAAGAATATTGTGAGTCTCTTAGGTGGCGGATAAAGGCTTAGAGATACAGAACAATCCTGGTGGTTGGTTGGTTACTCTCATCATACCTCACAATCGTTGTGAGCAATATTTGGAGGCTATCTAATGTGAGTTGTTAATATCCCGAAGATTGATTGCTAAGAAGATAAGCCTGGGATTAAGTAGCCCTTAGTAAAGTAAAAGGTATTTAAGGCATGAGCTTCCGCCTTAGTTAAGTTATCATCAGACTATTCGTCTCGGAATACACTTCTTTAGACTATTTTCTTAGACTATGTAGACTAGAATTCGCCTTAAAAGAACCTTGATGTCTTAGTTGTATTTGAGTTTATGTATTAGTTTAGTTTAGTTTATTCTTTTTATTGTTGACTTATTTCTTTATTAGTGTTGTCTCGCATTTCTTCTTGTATATAATAAACCCTCCCGGTAATTAAAGTTTGATTGTTAAGTGATACCCTGACCCAGCTTAAGTGCTTCGTGACATCAAAGCACGTGTATAAGTGTTATAAATCCCGGACCTAGTTATCCATCGGAGCTAAATTGGATTAACATCCGCAATTGCTCTCCCAACCGATGGTAACAGTACCATTTCGTGTATTCCCGAAATCAACCTGAGCCACGACCCGTACCACTTTTCTTATAGGGAATCCATGAATATTTAACTTTATTGAATTTCAATTTTAATTTAAATACATCAATACGAAATATAAAATTATTATTATGGAAATGTACATACAGTATTATGAATCGAAGTAAGAAATATTATATCATAGTTAGATATCTATAAACCTGAGGCCTTATTAGGTTGTGGCCCAAACTTCTTTTTTGCATATATATATATATATATATGCCGTGTCTAAAGTTGACAACTGCCTGAAGTTGCAACTTCTGCATTATGACAAGATCTATAGAAAAAAAATTAGCTTTCCAAAAAAAAACAAAAAAAAAAGCAAAAAAAAAGCCGATGCTTATCTCAACCAAGTTCATACCCAAATAACAAATTTCGCACCAGGTTCGCAATTGTGAAGATCTACAAAAAGAAAAAGAATTAATTTTATGAAAAAAACAAACACGAAAAAAGATAGATTTCTAGTACAATAATAATTATATAAGAGGTGCACAAAAAACATTTTCCTAAATACTGTATATACAGTATATTTTTTTCAATAAATTAATGAAACTGCCTTATTTCATCAACAATCATTTCGCAGACATCATGCCAAATAATAATTTACTAACAACATATATCTATAACTTATCAAATGATAACTCTAACCCTATGTGATGTCAGCTAAATAAACTTTCAGTAAAGTAAGCTGCACCAAAATTAATGCATATAAATTAAAAAATAGCCTATTTTAATAATATGTCGTGTTATAAATTAACTCCTAAAATTAATATGAACAAAAATAAAATAATTTAGCGATAGCTTATCTTAAAAATACATCGTGATATTTCTTTACTAAATTAATGCAAATTAAATTAATAAAAATGAGAGGTATGATAAATATCCATAATCTCAAAAAGTAATTTATTTTATGCAGTCAACAAAAATTCTAACAAGCTATGAACTATCTTATATTAGTCCAATATAAAATATTAAATATCCTCTATACGAGCTAATTAATAGAGTTCAGCGTTCTAATTCTAGTACAAATCAAAATAAGATCTTTGATAATCACGTTCAATAATCTAATCACATCGCGTAACAGTATAAACGCGTATGTAGCAAAGGTCAAATCACTGACGGTCCCTCACAATTAGATCATTATATAAACGTTGATTCGGCTATGGTTAACAATTAGGTGGCCGGATTTGTGTTGCCGGTAATTTCTAAATTAAAGTCAGATTTTCATATTCGTTCAACAAATAGTTCATCGTTACAAGTGTAACTTGATAGTCTTGTGTTTGTCGTATTTTAATTCTATATGCTACGCCATTTCCATTGTAGGATAATATGTAGTAAAACAATTGTTGCTTAATTTTGTTCATTATTTTGTCTGATAATTTCTTGAGGTCAATGACTCTAGGGTACCGTTCCATTATTGTAGCGACTTCTAGTCGGTCTTTCTTTTCAAATATTGATAAGTATTTGTATCCTTTTAAAATATATTCTAAATTGAGTACTCGTTTTTCTGTTAGTTTCAGTGGTGCTATTTTCTTTTGTACTTTATGTTTTAGTTTCATTGCTCTTCGAACTTGTTTTGAAGTAACTTTGTCTTTATTTTTCATTAGGTCTTCTAATTCTTGTTCAGTCATTTCAGTTAATTCTTCTTTTTCATAATCTGAGTCTACTTCTTCTAATAGATTCGGGTATATTTTTCTTTGGTTTGTCATTACTTTGATTTCTTTTGTGAAGTTCATTCTATTAATCATATGTAATACTGGATAATCTCTGATTCGATGAAATATATAATGTAAATTGTGTTGAATCATTGGTATTAGTGGTAATTGAATTTTTTCTATTTGTTTTAGTGAATATAGTTGCCATGGTCCTAATGTATCGGGTTCCGTATTTTTTGGTTCTTAATTTTCTAGCTTGAATATAAATAATCCTAGTGTTATTAGGTATTTTGCTTTTTCTGGCTCGCAACTCATTGCCATCAATTCTTGGTCTGAATAGTATGAGTTTTCTTGGATCTTGATTAATTTTTCATTTTTTACTACTAATTGTGCTTCTTCGAATATTTCTCTGTGAGCTGTTGCTTCTATAGTTTCTGTTGGTATTTCATAATCGTTTAGTTTAGTCTTCCTTTTCCACCTATTCTGTTTAGTGTTCCAAAAAATGATTTTGTTGGATTTATTCTTTGTCCTAATAAAATGTAATCTTCATTTTCAATTGTTGTGAATGGTATTGCTTGGGTCATTATTCTTTTAGATAAGTTCAGAGAGTCGTGTAAAATCAATGGTCTGTCCAAATATGCCATCATTTCCGGATTTATTCATGATGTATCCAAGTTGTTTGTACATTCTTGTTGTTGGTCCCTTTGGTTTCAAAGTTCTTTGAATATATTGTAATTCAGATTTAAATTCTCTCCAAATTGGTTTCCAGAATTTTGCATGGTGTTCTTTTAATCCTTTCCAGGTTTGTATTCTATTCTGTCCTGGTTCTTCATATTTGTAAAATTCTTCTCTTATGTATATTCCTGTTCTTTTTTGGTATATTCTTTCTATATGGTTGTTATAATATTTTTGTCTTGTTTCTCTTTTCCAATCTTCTACTTTCTTTCCTATGTATGATTCGTCTTCTTTTTTAAACTTTGAGTTTAATGAGCTTTGTATGTATAATATTTCGTTTACTATCCAAAAGTAGTCAGGTTTTGGTAACAATTATATATGTCTAGTAGTTTGTTATTTAAGACTGTGCTTCTTAGTACTACTTCTTCAAGTTCTTCTTCAAGTTCTTGTTTTAGTATTTAATGTTTGTTGAATTGTTAGTTTCTTTTTTGGTTCGTTTACTTTCTCGTCAGGTTTGTAGTTTATTGAGTAATATTCTTCAAATAATAGTTTAGGATTTGGAAATTTCTAGTGTGTCATTTATTTCAAAATTGTTCATGATATTTTCTGAATTCTTCATAGCTTTTCGTTTCCCAATAGTTTTCTGCAATACTATGATCTGCTATTTTCCAATATAATATTATGATAAATGTTTGTAGTCTTGATTGTAGTTCTTGCCTTATCCACTCTAGTCTTTCTTCTTCGTTATTTACAAAAGTGTATTGTTCGGAATTTGGGTTGTGGTCTAGATATTTTGTAGTGTTATAAATTATTTCTCTAGAACTTTCTATTAGGTAATATATGTGTTCAGTTCTTTTTTCTTTCTTAAATAGGAAATAAGTTGAATATTGTTCGTTTGTTTCGTGGTTAAAGAATTCGTTTTCAAAATCTATTTGTAGTTCTTTAAATGTTAAGGTTGATTCTTCAATAGTATATTTTTCTTTCTCTTTTTAACTTGTAGTATGTGTCAAAATATTTTCCTATATTAATTTGTTTCCACTTGTTCATTCGGTTTATATTTTCGGTATCCTTTATTTTCTTGAATTTCTTCTAATTCTTCTTCTAGTTTTAGATTATTTATTTTGTTAACTAATTCTTCAGTTTTTTTTTAATTAGTTTTTTTATTTGTTGGTCTTTGATATGTTTTCTTGCTTCTTTTTTACTTAAGTTTGCAAGTATTTCTTCGTCTTCGTGGATTGTTAAATTTGCTCCTTCTTTAAAATATATGTTTTGTAAAGCTTGGATAATATTATAAGAAATTATTGGTAATTTTCCTGGTAATAATGGAATATGTTTGTTTGTTGGTATTCCTTCAAATATTCCGGCATATATCAATCCTAGTTGTGCTTGAAGTATATCTAGTTTTTTGATATATAGGTCTTGTATTCTTTTTGAACTATAATTAAATATTTCTCCTGTTGGTGTTTCTATTGCTGGTGCTAAGTCTTTTATTGCTTGTAATAATATTAATATAACTCCTATTTTATAGTTATTCGTTGGTTGTAATCATACTATTAATCTTGTATAGGATATTTCTATATCTTGAATTATTTGTATTTTTGTTCTTTGTTCTAATATTTCCTTTACGGAGTTGAACCTTGATAGGTTATTTGAGAAAAACCAAATATAATTGAATTGGTTTCTTAAAAATTCTTGTCATCTTTCTTCGTTTCTATTTCTTGTGTTCTGTTTGTTGTTCATTTACTTTTAACAATTCTTGTATTCTTTTCAATTCTTTTTTGATTTCTGAAATATTTTCATCTGTTTCTTAATATATTACTATTCGTGCACAGTCATATTTGTTTTGTATTGCTTCTAGTTCTTGTTTCAGTTCTTTTTCTAATTCTTCTTTAGTGAAGTCTAATCCTTTGAGTTCTTCTTTTAATGTTAAAAGATTATTTCAATATGTTTTTATTTCTAATATGTCTAGATAACTTGGTTTATATATTATAGTCGAAGTTTTGTAAGTAGGTTTTTCTTTTTGTCCATATTGTGTGGTTTTAATTGTGAGCAGAAATATAAGTCTTGTATTCTTATTACTTGTGCTTTTAAAGCGTCGTTAGTTAAATCTAGAAGTAGGTCTAGTTTGATTAGGTCTTGTAGTCCTTCTTGATATTGTTTAATTACTTGGTTTGCCTGTTCTCTATTATTTCGATTAATCTCTGAATTTATTGAATTCTATCTTTAATAAGTTTTCTTGTTGTCCAATCTGTCTGTAGTTTACTATAGTGTTGGCTATCTTGTTCACTATATAACAAACTCCAAATACTATTACAACGTCTCTTAGTAGTAATATAAAGTGTAATGATGCTCTGTCATATGCTACTGCTGTTATAGCTAAGTGGTTCATTCACAAAAAGGTTGTGTTGATTAGTGGTAATGATAGATCTACTAATTGTTCCAGTGTTAAATTTGTTTTATTAATTCTTTAATTGATTTTAGTATATCCGATTCAATGAACTTGGTTGTGATTAACTGTTTTATTTGTTCTTCGAATAGTTCTTGATTGACTGATAAAGATATTAATTTTGTTTTATAATATGATCATTGGTTTGTTGCCTTAATGTTTGTTTGTTCTGATAATATCAAGTTCTTGTATTCTTTTAAGATATCTCTTATTTTAATTTTCCAATATTGTTTCGTTCTAGGCATTCACTTCAGATAGTCTGATTATTCTTTGATTGATTAAATTGTATACGTATTCAGGTGTTACTCTTCTGTTCTTTAATTGGGATATTTCTCTAATTGTTGTATATACTAGGCTATGGTTGTTTATTCTAGCTCTTCTTGCAGCTATTTTTAATAGTTGGTGTTTGATATTGATATAAGATAATGCATTTCTTGTTAAACTTCCTATTAGTGGTTGGTTTCTTTGTAAGTCATTATCTCTCAGTAGTCTGGTTTGGTATACTTCTTGTAAGGCTCCTCGTAGGAATATTAATACTAGTTATGAGTGTGTTACTGGTTCTTGTATGTTAATTACATTGGATCTGTTTTGTATAGTCATACAATTGTTTGTTAACAGTTTCTTTCAGTATCCAATTGAATCTTTTATTGTTGGATCCTTTTAATGGTCCTCTTCGTTTATATTTCTTAGTATTTTACACTTCAGGTTTAGGCTATTACAGCTTTTACACATTTGGTTGAGTTCGTAGATACACCTTATTCTTGAAATTCTACAATTGTCACAGGCTTTAATATTTCTTTGAGAGTTTCTTGTATATTTAGTTTTTCTTGGGTTCGTATTGTTTGTATGCATTGAGCATGGTCTTGGTCAGGTCTAATTGTTGGTCTTTTTATATTTTCTGTTCAACTATTGTTTTCAAAATTTGTTCTATATTGTTCTGGGTTTGGCATATTGCCATAGTAAATATTTGTAATAAGATATAATGTCAAGATAATGATATTGTTTTTGTTGAATAATATGGGCTAATTATATTATGGTAATATTAAATTATTTGTCAGTTGTTGACGTGCTTGTGCTATATTTAACAGTTTTTCTGGCACCTTCTTTCAAGTGCTTAATTCTTCTTTTGAGTATATGATTTTCATTTTCAAGATCTTTTACTTTAGTTTCCAGGGTTTCAATTTGTAATAATGATTTTAGGGTTGATTTTTTAAGCGTTGATTAATGTCATTATTGACTTTCTCATTTTTTGCTTGTAAGTTCAAGGTTATTAATATTAGTTTTTTAAGATCTGACGCATTTTGAAATATATCTTTTTAATATCGAACTTTTGTAATTTCTTTAATATATTTATCTAATTCTTCGATATTTTGTAGTTCGTATTTGAATTCATTGTCACTTTTATGTTCTTCTTTATTTTCTCTGTACCATTGTATTTTTCTTTGTAATTTTTTTCTGCATGAGATTCTAACTAAATCTATTTCTTCAATATGTTCTTTTATTTCTAATTCTGTTTTTCTTTTTTCTTTGACTTCTTCTAAGCTTTCTTCTATTTTTCGTATTTCTTTATTTTGTTCTCTTGCTGATATATTTTCTTTTAGTTCCTTTTTTTCATTATCGAGGTCAATTATTTTATCTTCTATTTCCATTAAACAATCTAAACAATATTCATTTCGATAGTCTCTATTTTCAATATGTACTTCTGATATTGGCATTAGGCATGCTTTGCAAAGATTCCAAGCTTGCGTTTCTATTTGTTCTTAATAGTCTTCTAATTTTTTTTTTCTTTAACATTTATGATCATTGAGTTTTCCAATCCTATTGTTAGATTTTCATAGTCACTATCATAGTCTTCAGATTCTTCTTCAGTTATTTCTTTATTTCCATTTTGATAGTATCAATGGTAGTTCATAATGTCGTCTGATTGTTTGTCAATAATAATTTTGAAGTTTGGGTTGTTATAGTCTTATTGGTCTGTTTCAGTCATATATTTATAAATTTCTCTGATTTTTGATTCGTTAATATGGTAATGTATGTTTGTTTGGTTTCTAATATATGTATGGATTTTCTTCATTATTTCTCTATTGTCTGTAATTTGTTCTTCTAGTTGGTAAATGAGATTTGTGAATTTTTCTTCTTTATTGCAAAAGAATCACATTTGCCAATTTTCCATTCTTCTCTTGAGTCCTTGTTTTTCATATAAGTAACAATTTACAAGTCTTTCTTGTTCTATGGTCTGATAGTATTTTTCTACTCATTTGTCTCTAATATCAAGTTCTTCAAGGTATTCTCGGTAACATCTATTACACATCATTTGTTCTAGTAGCAATATAGGTTCAAAATTTCTTGATAATTTATATAGTCCTTGAATGTAATATAGGTTTACAGATGCTGTGGGTTTACTGCAGTTGCAACAATGATGGTGGTCTCGATTTTTTGAATATGAAGTCTATTCTTTATATTGCTGTTGTCTTAGTAGGATTTCTTCTATATCACATCCGCATAATAAACTTCTATTTTCTTTTAGTACTCTATATGTTTTGCAGTTTTCATTTCTATGATTTTCTTCACAAAATCTGCATATAAATTCTCTTTGGGATGATCCTGGTTGGTATTTCCAATTCTTGTTACTAGGATTTTTGTTCTATTCCCAATTTTGGTTATTAGTTCTATTTGGGTTACTATAGGTTCTTTGCGGATTATTATTTGATTGGTTCGATCTATTCGGACAATCTCTGATTGGTGTCCTAATTTGTTACACGAAAAACATTTCTGGTCTGGGCAATATCTGTTTGTGTATCTTTTCTTTTGGCATATTCCACAGGTATAGTCTTTGTTGCTTTGTCTTTGTCGGATCTCATATAAGGTATTGTTAAAAGCTTCTTCATTGTTAACATATTCATTAAATACTTTTGCTATTCTTTCTTCAATTGTTGTTTGGTCAGAGTTCTTTTGGAATTCTTCTTCTAATATTTCCTGAAGTTCTTCGTTATACTTTCTAATTTGTTCAAGCTTGCATTTTTTAATTCTTTATTCATATAGTAAAATCGTATAAGGTGTTCTTCAGGGTTGTCTACATTTTTATCGCATTTTTCATAGTAATTTGCTTTATTTTCTTTACTTTCAAGTCTTATAGCAATCTGTACTATTGCTAATTTATTTTTACTCATTCCTGTTTGATACATTGTTAAGAGCGCTGCTTGGTTCCTCATAGTTTTGCAATTGTGGTTTTCCAGGTTCTCTACATGTTCTTCACACCATTGGCAGTAGTTTGATTCGCTCATTTTAGCTTTTTTTCAATTTTGGATTTTAGTTGTTTGTATACTATTGGGGTACTTCCGTCAGATCTTTGATATTTCTGATTAGTCTTTCTTTTTCTTCAATATATGTTGGGGTTTTTGATTCAAATATCTGTTTCTGTTTTATTGTTTTAATTATTTCTTTCACTGTTCCAGAATGTATTGTATAATAATTTTCGTTTTCTCCAAAGTTTTCTTTAATTAATTTATCAAGTTCTTTATTGTTAAGTTGTATAATTTTCTTAATTCCTTTCCTAGTTTACTGTCGTAATCATTGATGTAAATTGGGTTCGCACAGTAGGCGCAGCGTACATAGATTTAAATTTGCGCGTATAATAGCACTCTCCATATATAGTGCGCATATAAAATTTTTTTTTTGTGCACTTTTTTTTGCATTTTTGCCAATAAAAATTTTTGAATTTATAACACTGGTTGTAATTGCAATCGTGTGAGTTGTAACTTCCATATCTCCAACCTGAATTGCATTCAATACAGTAATGTAATGCGTCATCATAGAGTCATTTTCTTAACCAATTTATGGTATCAATTTTCTGGTGGTAATTTATAGTTTTGTTTTGTTCTGTAAATGTTATTTTTTCTAGGTACTTTATTATTATTTTTTGTTCTTCTTTAAATGTTGGTTCCTCTAATTTTGCATCTCTTACTTTCATTAAGATTTCTATTTTCTTTTCGTTATTAATTATATTTTGGTCTTTTTTAAATTCTTTAATTATTTTGTCAATTAATATTCCAAGTTTACTTTTAGTTATTTCTGCTCTGATCATCTAATAGTAACTTCCTCATTGGTTTGCTGAATATAGTATTTCTAGTTGTTTTGAATGATATTTTTGTTTTAATTCCGATAGTTTCTGGTCTATTTCCTTTTTAACGTCTTCGGTTTTTATTGGAGTTAGTTGAATTGATTTGAAGTTTGTTAGGTTATAATTTGGTCTTAGTTCTAATCCACTTTGCAATTGTTTCTGTATTAAATTATTTAACTAGTATCTATGTTCAAAATCTTCTGGTTTCTGTTCTGCAAGTGCTATTGATCCTAAAATAATTAAGTATTTATCAAAATCTTCAAGATCTTTTTTCTTTTGTGGTTTGTTGAATTCTTTGTATAATAGGCTGTTTTCAATTTCTTGACGTTCTTCAGTATAGGATATAGTTGTTACTTCTGATTTCTTGGTGTAGGTTATATTATAGTTTTCTGATTTTAGTTTTTGTTCAGGCTCCAAATAGTTTATCCGTTCTTGGCAGTTGGTCATATAAGTCTTGATTATTTAGTTTACTTTTAATACTATTAGAGTTAGGCAGGTTATGGTTTTCAGGTTACTGATCCTAGATTGTATTCAAGATTCAATTTCTCCAAGTTCAAGTTCTTTTGGGGTAATAACTCTAGATACTAAATTCTTAAGTTGTTCGATTTGTTTTTTAATTATTCTTTGGTTCCTTTTTAGTTCTTTGATTATATGTTGGGTATCTATCATTTAGGAACTATTGTAGTTTTTCCATTATGTTTTGAATGTCCTTCAGTTAGTTGTTCAGGGTGTCTTTATATAATTATTTCTTATCAGTAGTTTATTCCAAATCTGAATTCGTATTACTTGTTGATTGTATTTTATCAATGAGTTCTTTATTTGTATCACGTAAACATTCAATAAACGCATCCCATAATTTTTGTTTATTTTGGCATTTAAAGATGTGTTCAAATAAATGATAAGGTAAATTTTTCTTATTTCGGTTTTGTCCTGGTATATTATCTTTAAGAATTCGCCAAGTATATTCAATATTGTTTGTGTGCATTATTTTTAGTTTATTTGATTTTTCATCTATTTCTGTTACAGTTATTCCTTTGCTGTGATTTATTTGGTAGTATGCAATATTTAGCTGTTCATATATTTTGTCATAACTTTTGAACATATCTGTATAGATTGTTGATTTTGGGTGTATGTGTTTTTGAATTAGGTTTAATAACATTTCAGATATTCTATCTGGTACTACTTCTACAAAGAATTCTTTTGTGTTTCGGAATATTCCTCTAAATACCCATACTTTATTTGCTTTGTTATTTTTCCTATCTTTGTAAAATATTGATTTGTCACATTCTACAATATCATCTTTGCCCCTATTTTGTTTTCAAATTCTCTTATTTCTTGAGTCACACATGTTCTAAATATTTTGGTCTAGTGTATTATTGTTGGTAATGATATTTCTGTAAAAATGTTGATTTGTTTCCTCCTGGCTTTAACAAGCCAATAATATCCAATTAATAATATTTGGTTGCAAGATAAGTTGGCGTTTGAAAAGATTGTGCTATTAAATAATGATATCTTTAATCTACAGTCTCAATTTGGGCATTTAAAGACTTTTTTACTTAAGGTCATTTGCTGCAAACAATAAATATTTAGGCATTCCATTTCCCGTGGTAGTATTTCTTTGGTCATCAAGTATTCTATACATTTTGATTCATCTTCAAATATTTCTTTAAGTTTGTAATACGGTGGTATTGGTCTAGTATTGGAAATATTGATTTCTTCCATCAGATGTTTTCTTATCTGTTTTGATTAAATTTGGTTTTTTCAGCTTTTTAAGGTTAGGTTTATTAATTTTGTTGGGTGCTTTTGGGTTAAGGTTTGTTCCGTTGGGTGCCTTTATATCTTTATCTTTGATTTCAATATTTAGTTTCACAATCTGATTTCCATTTTCATCTATTTCCATTTGTCTGCTTAGCCAATCTGCTATAGTATTATCTTTTTCTTTGATTCATTTTACAGTCCAATTAAAGTCTTGTAGTTTGATAAGCCATCTTTCCATAATTTGATTTCTTAGCATTTTTTCTAATGAGTCACTTATGCTTGTGTTGTCAGTTCGTACAATTACATTTTTAGATCTTATGTAATATTTCCAATAATTTAAATAGAGATATATTGTGTAAAGTTTTTTTTGTGTACTTCTCCATAACTGTTCATTGGGTTTTAATGTATGAGATGCCAATTCAATTATTTCTTCTTTGGATTTGGTGTAGTCATTCTTATCTTTAGTTCTATTTATTCATGCATCTTTTGTTTTATAATGTGCTAAATTTGGATTAATTTGTTTTAAACATGCATCTATTCCTTTATCTGAGGCATCAGTCTCTATTATCAATTGATATTCCTTTTTAGGATAAGTTAATGCTATCGCATTATACACCTTATCTTTTAGTGTTTCAAATGCTTCCTGGTGTTCTCGGGTCTATTCGAATTTTGAGTTTTCTTTAATAGATCATATATTGGTCTTGCAATATCTCCGAATTTCAGTATGAATCTCCAAAAATAATTTATCGATCCCATGAATTGTTGTACACCTTTCTTATCTTTTGGTGGTTTGATTTTTTGTACTTCTTCTTTTTTCTTTTGGTTCGGTAATATTTGTCTGTGTTGTACTTTATAATTTAATATCATTATTTCTTTCATTATAAATTCACATTTTTCAGCTTTTAGAGTAAGGCCCACTTTTTTTATGTGTTCAAACACTGTTTGAATATGCTGAAAATGCTCTTCTATAGTTTGACTTTTTATAGTTAAATCACCCATATATACATATACATAATCTAGATCTTCAAATAATTGAAACATATATCTCATCATATATGCTGGTGCTGTACTAATTCCCATCGGACATTTTGTAAATCTAAACTTTCCTACATCTGGAAAGTATACAGTGCTTCTATCTTTATGTTTCATTTTCAATGGAAATTGATAATAAGCACTTTTAAAATCACAGGTTGAAAAAATTTTTTGCCTTGCTATTTTTTGAAGTATTACAGGTATATTTGGTATTTCAAATAGATCTTTTTTTAAGTATTTGTTTAATAATGTATAGTCTACTGCAGCTCTATAGCTGCCATCAGGTTTTGGCACTATTACTAGGGGTGCTATCCAGCTTGTCCTGGAAGGTTCAATTATGTTTGATTCACTAAGTTCTTTATATAATTTCTTTGATTGTTCTATTTGTTTGTCAGAATAATTTCTTAATGGTCTTGCTTTTTGATTTTGTGGTATATCTCTTTCTGGAGTGTCTAGTTCTAATTCTATTTCTCCAAGTCTTCCAAAGTATTTTTTATTAAAAGTTGTTCCTTTTTCTTTTTTTATTCGGAATATTTCTATATATTTTATGAATATTGGTCTCATTTTATCTCTATGTTCTTTATTTGTATTTTTGATAAGTATTTCTATACGTTCTTTTTCTGTTAATTCTTTTTCTCCAATTTTTATGTCGTACTTGTACTTGTTCATGTTATTAAATTCTTTAAACTTCTTTAGATCTTTGCTAATTTCATTTATTATCCTTATTTCGTCTATTTTAGTTATATTTCTGGTATGGTCTCCTTTTTGTATTACTTTGGGCTTGTTTGTATAGTTAATCATTCTGATTGTCCAATCATTTATTAATCCATTTTGTACGCATATGCCTTCTTTCGCAATATGCAACGGTGTTGTTACTAAATAGTTTTCTCTTTTGTCAATATTAATTGCTGTTCATGTATTTGGTAATAATACGTGCTGATTATTACTTCGCAATGGTTTTCCAGTTCCTAATATGGATATTATATATTTTCTATATTCATTTGGTATATGTACTAATTTTTTATGGATTTTTAATTTCATTCCTTTTTCAAGTTTTACTGGTTTTGTTTCTAATATATTAATTTCTCTATCTTCATTTCCATATCCATAGTCTGGTGTTTTTTCTTTATGACTAGGTGTTCCAGGTCTATTGGTTATTGGTTTTAAATATGGCGAGTTTGTGTCTTGGTTTATTCTTATTTTTATGAGGTCTTGATTATATTCTGTTATTATCGATGGTTCCTCATTTCTACTTTGTTGTTCTTGTTGCATTTTAATATATTCTTCTCTTAGTTTATTTTTATCATCTTTTAGTCTTTGTCTATAGTCTCACATTGTCATTTGTTTCCTTCTTTCGAATGAATCTTTTCTTGCTCTTTCAAATTGGTCAGTTGGTTGCAGCTTGGTCTTTTACTACATTTTTAGCTATATTTTTATTATTGTCCTTTTTGAAGTATGTTGTTAGGTTTATGAAGTTGAGAGTATTTCATATAAACGATGGTGTTAGTGACTTGGTCTGTTTGGTTTGTTCAACTTGTTCTACTTGTTGGTCTGTATTAGTGTCACTTTTTGCTCTTAAATATCCATCATCTCCTACTTTGTATTCGGTGTTTTCTTGGTTTAGTATTATATCTCGTATTTCTGGTTCTAGCGGTGGTATACTGGGTATGCTTTCTGTATCTTTGAATATTAAGCTATCATCTTGGTTTAGCAATTCTTGGGATATATTTCTTATTATTTCCTCATCATCTCTGGAATAGTTACTATTATATGTTGAGTTACTTTTATATGATAAATCACTTGTTGATTCATTATTTACTTTCTTCCTATAGTTGTTAAAGTCTTGTTCAGTGAACAATACTTGGTCACTTTCTGATTTAGGTTCGTAGTTTGGATATGTTATTTGATAGTCATATCATGGTTCAAATTTGTTTTGTTTTGGTGCCTGAGATGTTGATCCAGGTCTATTCCAGTGTTCTAGTTTGCTTCCAAAGTTGTCCAAATCTCTTTGGTAAGCTTTATCTTCTAGTAGGCTTTCTGAGTCGCTTTCCCTATCTATAGTTTCATATATGTTTTCTAATTTTTGTTTCTTTTCTTCTTCTAATTGTTTTTGTTTTTCTGACTCTATTTTCATTTGTTTGAGTAGTTCCTCTTCATTATTTATTTGTTCTATTGGTCTTGTGTTTTCTATATCTATCATTGCAAAATCTAAATACTTTTGATTTGCTTTTTCTCTAATTTCATTATCAGGTTCTAATTCTGATATTAATAATAACGTTTGTACTACTGCATGTTGGTCTAATTCATCCATATTTCTGAATTCTTCAGGTTTCATTTTCAAAGTTTTCTTGATATCTATCTGATATTTTTTTTTTCTTTCTTATTTCTTTCTTTACTGACTCTTTTGTATAATGCTTTTGGTCATCGTACCATGTTAGGAAGTTATAAAGTTGTTCCTTTTCTGTTCCTCTGTAATTTCTAACTTCTTATGGTAAGGTTGGTATACTCTTAATTTTTTCTATAGTCTTATGAATATCTTTTGAGTTCATTTTATTTACTTTGTTGTATTGAGTTTCAATATTTAATATATTTAGCATTAAATCTTCAAGATCTTCAGTAATTTCTTCAGAAGTCTCTTTATTTCGCTCTTTTTTGATTTCTTCAAGGTCTCTATTTGTTGTATTTAGTAGTCCTGAAAATGCTGCTATTATTGGCGTTTTTGGTTGTTTTACTTTTGTTGATTTTATTGCTAGTGAGTATTTATTTCTCATCAAATTTATTTTACTTGCTATTCTTCTTGTTTTTCTATCAAGCAATCATTTGCTTTCTGCTTCTTTCTTAGGATTTTGGTATTTCTCTTGTTGTTCTATCTTTAGGTTTGCCATGGTCTTTATTATATATTCTATTGGATCTTCTTTGAATTGATATATTTCATGTAATAGTAATTCTCTATATTGTAATCCTTTGGTCGGGTCCCATTTGTTTAATTCCTTGATTCTTGTTTCAAGTTCTTTGTTGAGCTCTCTATCACTTGGCAGTATGTCATTTGCATAATACCTTAATGTTCGTACTTCATTTATTTGTTCTTTTTTATTCCAGTTCATTTTTCTAGGTGTTTCCAGTATACTTGTATGCATTCTTTGTACTAATTCTTTAAATATTTCTTGTGCTAGCTGTCCGTTTAGCATGTGTTTGTGAATGTCTTGTCCACTTCCAAATACTGTTGGTTTAATGTTTATCATCTGGCCAGTTTTTGTTTTTTGAGTTTTAGTGCGAACGACATTATTCATATGTAATAGTCGTATTTCCTTTCCATAATCCTCAATCACTTTGAGGTGTTTTTGCCTGCTCCAGCTGCAAAGTAATGCTGTGTGTCAAAACACAACTTTATTCGGTCTATCACTTTATCAGTTGTATCCTTTTTATACCTTTCGTCTTTTGGTATGCTATTCTTTATTTTGAGCAATTCTTCAAATGTTGCTCCATAACACTTGTTTGATACTAAGTTTTCAAGTAAGATTATCACATTTGTTGATACTGTGTTTTGAAGGATGTATTTTAGGTTTTTAGTTATTTCTTTAGGGTCTGTTTCCTTAGTTGATTCTATATAGAGTATATAGTTTCGTGCTTCTATATTGTGTGCTCTTTGTATTTCTTGCACTATCCTTTTTGTTTTCCAGTTAATTTCTTCTTGTCTGTTCAGCAAATTCCCACTTATTGTCAATCC
This sequence comes from Dentiscutata erythropus, assembly GCA_910591965.1. Taxonomy (NCBI): domain Eukaryota; kingdom Fungi; phylum Glomeromycota; class Glomeromycetes; order Diversisporales; family Gigasporaceae; genus Dentiscutata; species Dentiscutata erythropus. Next base: position 1,878 of record CAJVPY010000070.1, on the reverse strand, counting down.
CATTGAAGCGTGTATTACTAGCTTTAATTGTGCCTCTTTATTTCCTTGAATGATTTTAATATCATTCTGGATGTTTGGCAATCCTCTTTGCAGGGTTACAAAGTTGCCATATGCCTCATTTTTGAATTCTCCTTTTATAGGTATATACTGTACAAAGGTTTGTATGAGATTTGCTCCAGTTTCTATTATAGCCTCTACTATGTCATTCCAAATACTATTAGTTGTTAAGCCTATAAGCTTTTTTCTATTTCTATTTTGTTCGCATATCTTTAGGAATATTTGTAAAGCATTCTCATCTACAAATCCTTTTGATATTGGTTGGTATTTAGGCTGTTTCTTCTGAAACTGTTCTTTCATGATGAAGTCTAATTCTTTTTTCTTTTTATATTCCATATTTTCTTTAGCTTTTCTGGATTTATGATGTTATATTTTGCACCTTTATTATTCCTAATAACCAATTATAGGTGTTTTTCTTTTCAATATTCTATTAGTGTTTTGGATATGTATTTTTTGATCTTGGCTAGTTGTGGGTATATTGTTAGTGTGCTATACATCTTTTAGCTATTGGTTATTTTCTAGTTTAAAGGTCACTATTTTAATATTGGTCTCTGCATTCTTAGCTGCGGTTTGTGAGATTAGTTGAGTTTTCTTAATATCAGTGGGCATTATATTTTTAATGTAGGCTTCACACATCTCTTGTTGATTAATTTCTGTAGGTCGTTGTTTTTCAGGGGTAAATTCTTGAACATGGTCGTTATGGCTCAGATCACGTGGGAAATTTTTGTTAACGTTGGGCACTGTACATTTCTTTGGGGACAAAGAGAGCGGCCAACGTTGACTCACTAATTGGTCATTATTATTTAAGAGGTAATTATTTGTAAAGAGGGTGTCTTTTAACACGTTGGGCGCTGTACATCTTTTGTTGTCTCATTTCACGATTTGATTCTTAGGCGCAGTCAAATTATAATTACTACGTGAGAGCGGTTAGTGGATTAAGAATACTTCAGGATAGTCTGACAGAATATTGCTGAAGGTAGTATGACTACAAGCAGTGTAGCCGCCAGTATCTCTTAATGAAACATTACCTGTACCATTTGTACATCTTGTACTGTTTGCTCGGATTAGTCTTGATATTGGTTTATAATTGGTTGTTCGTTAATAAGAATTTGTTGGGTATTAGTGTCTTTTGTTATTCTTATTATCATTTGGTGTTTGTTGCTCAAGAGGATATATTTTGATTTTGTGTTTAGGACGTCTATTTTTACTTGTGGTGTTAGGTATTCATTTATCTTGATATCAACTACTAGTTTGTCTAATATTTTTATATTGCTTTCTACTGCTTCTGCATTAGCTAGTTTGGCTATTAATTTATCTAATCCAAGTTTCTTTGCATGATTTATTTCCATGGATGTGTTTGTTGATCCTTCATCTAGTTTTAGTTCAATAGGTATATTATTTATAAGTGCTACTAGGTAGAATCCTTTAGCTCCTTTAGGTCATAGTTTGTTTATTACAGTTCATTTAGAAAAGAATAGATTTTTATACTTTTCGGCAGAATATATTCTTGTGTTTTTTGGTCTATTAAATATATGTTTATTATAAGTAAATATTTCTTTGTTATTACATGGGTTAAATATATTATTATTATTATTTTTTCTCTGGTATTAAGGTAACCTCTTTGGCCAGGGAACATTTTATTAGATAGTTATGTTTTTTAATTACAGTAAGGGTACATATAGCTACACATGCACCTTTTGAGTGCCTAATTTGAGTAGTCCGCCCGAAGGTTCTACACTATCTACCATACCTGTATCCCAACTAGGGGGGTACCCATTTAAACCCTCTGACCATAACCTACTTCCAAACCAATGGATACTA
>CAJVPY010000069.1:0-39055 GCA_910591965.1 Dentiscutata erythropus | reverse complement strand
TACAATTCGATTCTTCACGATGAGACGAATCGAATGGTACCAAAATCACATGATTATAATCGACAGTTCATAAGATATCGTTAGTGCGCCGAATTAGGCACCTACCTTATATGAAAAATAGCTTTGGCTTAAAGAGTTTTTTATTTTATAAATCGTACGTACATAATATCCTGATTTCCACACGTCCGTCCTAATTTGCGTTTCCGTTCCGCACTACTTTACTCAATACCCGGGTACTTTAAACAATGTTTACAGTACAGCAGTATAACGTGCGTACGTAACTACACGTAACAGGCAAGACGTTACGTCACTTACGTATATGAACTACGTCATTTAATTATGCCATTTAATTATGCGCATGTGATGCACAATGGCGATAAATTGTGATATGAACGTGTTGATTATACCAATTTTGGTCTAGACTAATCAAATCTTAAAATATATAGATCAGTTAAAACGCGACGGGCGTAATAAATCTTTCTTTCTCGTATAAAACGATAATTATGGCTCAAAATCAACTTTTTTCTACGGTAACTAATGAGGATCTTGAAGATTATGAAAATGATGCATCGAATACGACTATTAATTTTGAAAAGAAGAATGATGAACTTGTCGATGAATTTATTACGAATAATAATACCGCTGAGCAATCGATGAATGCTAAAACTACAGATGAGGATAAACAACCTAACTTTATAGACTCCAGCGAAATCAATGCAACAAGTGAAATTTTGTCAGATCAGAATGATGATATCTCTGTTCGTAATGTTGAAGTCGCTGAAATCTTAGAAAATGATGACAAAGATCCCACTACTATTGATCAAACTGCTACGAAAGAGGTCACTCCGATTGATGATGTTCAATTAATTCTACTTGATAATGATGAAGACCTTCTTCCGGTTGATAAACAATATGATTTCATAAAGACTGAAGAGATAAAGCTCTCTCCTGATAACGATAAAGATATTGATAATCCACATGATTCCATAAAGTATGAGGAAAAGGTTTCTCCTGATGACAAAGAAAATATTGATAGTCAACATGATTTCATAAAGACTGAGAGAAGAGTATCTTATGACGATGAAAACTTTGATAGTCCTGATTCCGTAAAGACCGATGAACAACTATCTCTCGATAATGATGAAGATGTTGAATCATCAACTCCATCTACACCGCAAGGCGATGAAAATATATTGGCAACTATTTCCAAGGTGGCTCCAGAATTAAGTCAAGTTTTAAATACTTGGAACAGTGAATTAAACCGACATAAGGTCTCAAAAGATCTTTCCGATGTCTTGGATAAAGATCCTGACACGGATAAATTATTACAGGATGAAATCACACATGTGAAAGATGATGTCATCAATGATGGGGAAAAACACGATGTAAAAGATAAAGGAGAAGACCTTGCATCAGATATACAAAGTTCTTCATCCGAGCGAATTAAAAATATCTCGAACAAAGACTCTGACTTAGATAAATTATTGCAAGGTGAAATCATATATGTAAAAGATAATGATATCTATGAAGAGGACGTGAAAGATGAAGATAAAGGAGAGGAGTTTATGTCAGATATTCAAGGCTCACCATCTAAACGAATCAGAAATATCACAGATAAAGATCCAGGCTCTGACAAGTTATTGCAAGACGAAATCACACGTATAAGAAAGGATACTATCGAAGAAGAGGAAAACCCCAACGTGAAAGTTGAAGAGAATTTTGTATCAGACATACAAGGCTCACCATCCAAGCGAATCAAAATTGAAGCTAACTCTAACGAAAAATATGGTAAACAATTCCAACCGATTAGTCTGTATAAGTATAATGATTGCCTTAACTTTATTAATCAATTAAATTTCACAGATATAAATGTTTCACAAGTCCAAACTCTCCTTCAACCCACGTCGAGTGCACCAACATCCATCGTTTCCGATGTTGTTGAATCTATGTTTGTTCCAGGATTTAATAGAAATGTCGTATTGGCCATAGATCTTGTTTTCCTGATGCTGCTTATTGTTGAAGGTGTACTTGCAGTAATGACAAATTATAATGTTTACGTACTTGTCCACATGGGGATCACTTTGGTACTATTTATTGCTTTACAATTGTAAGTATTATTCTAAGATCGAATATCTATTTTAATAAGTACAAATGCATTCAATCAAACGACACTTTTTATTCATAGGTTTCTTGCTGAAGCTTATCGTGCACAAATAGAAGAGGTTAGCTTAATTACCAAAAAAGAAGAATAGATGAATAATAAGATGCTACATTTTTTTACTATAACTTTACTTTTGCGTTTTGCACTTTTAAATATGTACTTTTCATATTTTGCATATATTAAATATTTTCGCTTAATAAACAATTTAAAGTTGGAGAAAATACATCAATTAATTCGTAAGTTTATCATGCTTACTTTTGAATAATATAATTACAAAATTCTATCAACTTAAAATGAGATATTACGAAATTAAACATAAAATAATTCTTTAGTTAACAATTTAAACTTTCAAATAAAAAAGTGTGATAAATTTAAAAAATTGTAAAAATTGCAACTAAATATTATGATTGCTAAATTACAAAAAAAAAAAAAAAAAAAGTAAAATCTATCTAAAAAAGAAAGTTTGTTAATTAATGATATGAATTATTTTATGAAATTATTTTACTAATATACTTCTAAGATATATCGCTCCAAGTCCTTTAACTTATTCACCGCTGCTGATGCGTCACCTATTGACAATTCTCCTGCGGTTACAAAACCATTAACAATTGCATCTCTCACATCTGGTACAGGCCACGTAGGCCCACAAAGATAAAACCAGCCTTCATCTTTTAATAAATATTGATGCAATAACTCTGCATCCTCTTGCATCTTATGTTGAATGTACACTTTATGTGGTTGATCACGAGAAAATGCCAGTCGAAGATGTGTGAGTAATCCTTCTGCGTGATAAGCTTCTAATTCTTCACCGTACAAGTATTCCATAGATCGATTACGAGATCCAAAATAAAGAATCATAGGACCAACCTCTATACCTTGTGATTTTCGATAAGCACGTTCCTCAATGAATGCTCGGAATGGTGCCATTCCAGTACCCAAACCTGCCATGATAACAGGTTGAGTATCTCGTGGTGGAAGTTTCATCACTGATGGTTTTATTGAAACTACAACGCGAGAACCAACTTTTAGACCAGAAAGATATCTTGTGCACTGACCGAATCGTTTTTTACCAGTAGACGTTACCCAATCAACAGTAACTACTAATAAATGTACACTATTAGGGTGTACACTTTGTGCGGATGCAATTGAATAATGACGTGGTTTAATAGGTGCAATCATTTGAACCAAGTCTTCAACAGGTGGACGAGCAGATGTGAATTCGTATAATAAATCAGCATAAGTGATTGTATCTGCAACACGACGTTTAAAATCAGCAGAACCTTCACTACTAGAAATCCATAATAATCGTTTCTTTTCATTCTCATCGGTGGCATAAGGAGCCAAAGATTCATAAAAACGTTTAGCAGGTCGACCAAATATATCAAGAATTTGAACAAATACTTGGTGTATTGTTTTTGTTTCAAATTTATCACCTTCTCTGTTAGGTATTGAAATAAGATAATTAGGATTTAATCCATAATATTCTAAGAATTCACCAACTTCTTCGGGATCATTATGACCATATACACCCAAAGCTTCACCTAAATCATATTTCAAGTCAGTTCCAGTCGTATCAAATTCAATATGAAATAGGTAACGATCATATGTTGTAGGTGTAAGTCGGCGGTTTTCAGAAACAGTAATAACAAAAGTTTTTTCCGCCATGTCAGGTCGTTGGATATTACTGAAACCAAAAGCCTCCTTAAATAATAAATTATGAACGGCATTATGCCAAGATCCAAGTTTAGGTTTAACATTTAACTGAAGATCAATTGATCCTCCGAAAGAATTATTGTCTACAAAAGAGGGTAAGGTATGATCAGACTTTTCCAAAATTTGCCATGCTGGAGGAGGATCAACAAAAGTAAGTGCTTTATCGGTTTCTTGAAAAGCTGAATTAAGAATAAGACTAAGTTCTTTTTCATTATTGCCATCGTAAAGCTCTGAAAGGGAATCTTCCAAATCACAGTCAAACTTAGCTTCGCTAATAGTCAACTTTAAAAATGCTATTTGTAATATCAAACTGATATGGTCATCAGCATTCAAGCCTAAATCCCGAACTACTTTATTCGCATCGATTAAATATAATTTAATCTTACGCTTAAAAGCTTCATATCTGAAATCAATTGGTAGTTTAGTTTCTAAATCATCTGTGGTCCAATTAGTATTAAGGAGAACGATAGCACCTTCTTTAGCGGGTGCCAAAATATCGTATTTGCCAATAAATGTGGCATCATGGATTGAGATATATTCTGCATCAGCTTTAAGATCATGTAATATATCTGTAATTTCGTTCCCAAATAAGAAACTGGTAGTAATGACACCACCATTATTATATGCATCAAAGGTAGAGAGACCAGAAACTTTTAAATGCGAATGACGAGTGAATACATTTGCAATGTGTTGGTTGGATGATAAAGTTCCTTTAGACTCAACATCCCAAAATACACATCGTTTTACATTACTTAATGTTGATTGAATCTGAAAATTATCTGATGAAGGATCAATATTAAAATCAATATTTACTCCTGATTCTAATTGCTGCAAAAGCGTATTAACAGTAGAAGGTGTGAATTGTTTGGACATAGGATATTTTGCATCTATTAATTGAGGCATACGACCATTCCATGAATCAATCATTGAAGCCACAACGTCATTGAATAATGATAAACCCACATCATGTGAGCCATCAGAATTTAAGGCGACTTGCTCTAATATGGCAACTTTTTTTACTGTCTTGGGTACCATTGCTAGAAAATGTTTTTCGGACCATGGTCGGTACAATCTGATGATGATAACTCCAACTTTTTTACCATTATCGCTAAGATGCTTCACTATCTCTTTAACGATGGCAGTTTCTCCACCACAGGAAACTAACAATATGCTGGCATCACGAGATCCAACATATTCAAATGCACGATATTGACGTCCGACAAGCTTTCCGACCCTATTTATAATACTTTCGATTTTATCCACAATTATTAATGTTTTTGCTGATGGTGGACCATTTGATGGGTTTGATATTTCTTTATTTAATTTAAGCATTTCGTCATAAGGAATGAGGTTTAATGAAGAATTTCCACAAGCGGCCTTAACACCATCAAATATATGTAAGAATGGCGTTTTTGTTGAAGCAGAAATTAAATGTGTAATTAATGCGATATCATGCATTTCTTGTGTGGAATAAGAGTTTATGATTCCAAAACCTGTGTCACGTGCCATTAACGCGTCATAATAATTAGCGATATTGTGCAAGTTATCATTGAATCCATGAGCGGATACATGGATTGTTAATGGTATTCTTTCTTTAGAGATAGTGTATAGATTCGGTAACATTGATACAATGGATTGTGATGATGCAAAAGCTACAAGCTTCCCGGAATACGCAAGAGATGCAGCACCCGAAATTGCTAATGAAGCACCAGAACGCGTATCCATTTTAATAACATTGCACACTTTTCCAAAAGCATTTTCCATATTCTGTGTAGACCAATATAAAGTCTGTTCACCAGAATAATTAGAATGCGTTGCTGGATAAATAAAAATAGTATCACTTAGAGCGTAGGCTACATGTGCTATTGCAGTTCTATTGTCCACAAATTTAGCACCACCAGCAGAGAACAAAGGGTAGTTATCAACAATTTTTGATTTGAAAACAATGGGCACGTCTTCAATAATTGTAGAGGACGTTGATGACACTTCAGACTTATCAACTTCAATATTTGCATATTCAGAAGTTAATTTTTTAATATCTTTTTGTGTAAGTTTTGCAAGTTCATCAAGGGATAACGAACTAGTTAACTTGGAAAGGACAGACATGTTCGCAGAGCCAAGATCTTGTTTGAGAAGTATTACATTGCTAATAGCGTCTTTTGTGTTATCTGGCAAATTTTCAATAATGTGTTGCCTAAGTTTACGCGCAACATGAGGACCGGTACCATTAGTCGAAATCGCAACTTGAAGGTGGCCATCTCGATAGGTTGGCATAAGCCAAAAATCACATAATTGAGGTATTTCTGCAACATTTATGGGAATTTTTCGTTCACGGGCGGTAATCGCAATTTTATTTGATAATTGTACGTCATCAACAGCGGAGAAAATAAGATCGATGGGGTCATCTGTTTTTGTCAGATAGTCTGAGTTAAATTCGCCATCCTTGTGTATAATGGAATGTTTTTCAATATATTCTTTAACTTTATCGGAGATCTTTGATTTTGGGGTTATGAGCGTTATCTTTCGAGGCTTAGCGTCCAAGACAAACTCGATACGGTTTGCAGCAATTTTGTTACCACCAATGATAAGCACATGGTGACTTTGCAATCTCCATCCGATTATTAAAGAATTAGGCTGCGTAGAGTTTTTACTCATCTCTTTTTTTTTTTTTGGAAAGTATCTTTTTTTTTTTGGAGTTAAAATTTGATGAACTTCTTTCTCCTTATTCGAAATTTGCTGTTTGTATTGCACAATTTAAAAAATTTTTTAGATCATCAGCGCATTATCTTATTGGCTACTTGAGTGAGATTACTAATACACATTGATCCAAAAAAAGGTCATATTGTACATACAACGTGAGTAAGATAAACATTTCATATGAATGTAGATGTTCAAATCGCGTGTAACCATGAAACAGATAAATATGTATAATTAAACCGTACAATGCATCCAGAATTAGGTACGAAACTATTCACTGAGAGTTAGGGTTATCTAAAATTGTGTACCCATCTTTAATGTCGACATTATATTGTGCGCCGAATATCGATAACTAATATGTAATAACAGTGAATTATAATTTCCTTTAAATCAGATCCAAATTCGAATTCAAAATACGAAAAAAAGAATGATTTTCACAAACTGCAATATTTTCAGTTATTTGATAGACACGGAATTTGAATTATAATCACTTTCGAACTAAATAACCTTATAGTATTGAATCTCTTCGATCCCGATCCATATTTTTTAATTATATACAGTATATATATTTGTTTATACAGGTATTACTGTATTATGGCCAATTACAAAAACAGCGCAAAAAAAATTTTTTTAGTTCGAAAAAAGAATTATTATTTGTTTTATAAAAATCTATAAATATAGAAATTGTGATTATAAATTTGAAATCAGATAATATGTTCAAATTTTGAATGACAAAAATATGATAAAAGCATAATGTTGATTTTGACAACTTTGTCATGCAGATACATCCTGCAAAAACCCCATCTAGGATTATATTAATTATGAAAAAAGTAACATTATAAGAGATGTGATACAACTCCTACTATTTTGATTTGTTAGCTAGTAAAGCTAAAATCGGGTCCAAACTCTATTAGGTAATTTATAGTACATTATCCCCAGATCATCAAATTCTTTGATGAGCATCATTGACGATTAAATCGATCATCTCAATTAACATGGGAAACTGTCGGGAAATTCCGGAAACTAGATAATCAACTTATAATATTTTATATACTACGCATCACTACAAGCTAAATCTATGAATTTCTGTTCATTACCTACTTTCATTTTTCAATCCCTGAAATTCCATCAGCCGAATAATTCACCATATGTAGGCCTTAAATTCGTTTAATTCGTCTGCACGTCATTATTACTAAGTTTTCTATTCGCACAGCGAATCAGATGGATTGGTATCTTCGTCTCAAGATGTTGGTTCAATCGTGCGTTTCATGGTTCTTCACGTATAATGTTTGAAAAGAAAAAAGAGGAAACCCATATTTTTCCTACAACATCGATTTCAGAATTACAAGATAGGCCTTTTCCAAAGACATCGGCATATCTAGTTATAGGTGATGAAATTCTCGATGGAAAGACTGTTGATTCAAATTCTGGATTTTTCGGTATTCATCCTATGATCTTAATGCTTATATAATGCATAATTATTGGTCAACATATAATTGATAAATATTTTTTATGATCGTAGCTAAATTTTGTTTTAATCATGGGATTTACTTGAAAAGAATTGAAGTAATTCCGGACAAGGAAGAGGTACTAAATTTTATGATTTTATATACTTTATTTTTTTATTGACACTTTATTCTGTTAATAGGAAATAATTGAAGCCGTAAGGCGTCTTAGCAGTAATTACGATCTTGTCGTTACTAGCGGTGGCATTGGTTAGTCACTTTCAATTGTTCAAGTGTTGGTTTTTTTTTCGATACTTCTGAAATCTTATAAAGACATTATTTAGGACCTACTCATGATGACATCACGTATCTGTCAATTGCTCGCGCATATAATCTTCCGTTGGTTTATCATCAGTCAACGTTAGATCGTATGGCAGTTACAGGGCAAAGCGTATCATCTCACTTGAAATCATTGGAATCAAAGCCAACAAAAGCAATGATTGAAGCAAAACACCGAATGGCATTGTTCCCACAGTCATCTCGTGTTATTTTCCCTCATGAAAATTTCTGGGTTCCTATAGTTATTGTTAATGAGAATATTCATATCTTACCTGGTGTCCCAAAAATATTTGAGGCATTGCTTACTGGATACAGTAGATATCTTCTTAAAGGTGATAAATTTGTCAGAAAGTTTGTTAAAACATATTATCCAGAATCATTTATTGCACCGATATTAACGGAAGCTCAAGAGAAAGTAAAAGACTTTGGTGTTAAAATTGGTAGCTATCCTGAAATGACAGAGGACGATAAATACGTAGTGGTGATAAGTTTTTTAGCAAAAGGTAATGCAGAAGTTGCAGAAGTTGTTGAAAAAATTTCCAAAGAGGTTTCTAAAAAGATAGAGGGTGTGATCGTTGATTAATCTAGAATTCCAATTTGCAGTATCATATTTATAAATAACAAATATTATCTAATAGGTTCTGTAAATCATATAAATACTATTTAAATAAATAGCTTTTAGCGTTAAAGAATATAATCACTAATTAGCCAAAAGCTATCAGATTATTTATTATAATATGATTTATTAATATACAATTTTTCTTTAATATTACAACTAAGCCTTTATATAAGGAAGCGAATTGTGATTATTTTTTCTTGTTATAAATAGGATTATAATAGTAAACCCATCATAATGATTTATTATGTTTATTGACAAATATGGAGTCGAAATGGTAAATTACTAATATAAATTACCAGGATGTATTCATTTTGATAATAAATTTCTATCATACATGGTGAAGCTATATTTAAGATTAATTATTTGGCTAGCAATCAAGTTTAAAATTCGGTTTTTCTTTGTATGGTTGCATTATTCAATAATTTACTGGTAATTACCTACCGTAGATTTTTATGAATTTCGACCTTGAACAATATAATCATAATTATTAGGGTCTTAATATTTGACACTAATATTTTTAATAAAATTGTTTATATGTTTATACCTGATATTATCCATAATAATTATTTAAATAGCTTCTATTGTTATATTTCTATCACTATACACAAAGGCATTGAATTTTCCAGACTCGTCTCTACTCCAGGTTGAAAAAACAACAACATATCCTAAGTAATAAAATCAAATAACTTAACATTAAACATTTTAAGCAAATTTTACAATTTAATTTAATCAATCTACCTTCATTATTATGTGGTAACGTAACATCATCTGTACAAACCCCCTATTTAAAAAATATTTTTTGATATTATTGAACATTCGTAGACATGTAAATCAAAATAGAATAATTACTTGTGGAAAGTTTGCATAGGGCCCTGAATTTCCAATTTCATTGCCCAAAAATTTGGTTGGATGTTTTTCATATATATTAACACCAAGCATCGGCGATGGTTTTATATCAGATACTTGAAGCCGAATTCTTTAATAAAGAAAGTAATTCTTTAATAAAGAAAGTGATTATCAAAATATTACAGTTCAATGGAAATTCTCTAATTACTTGCACCTACTTTATAGTAGTCATTTCCTTGACTTTTATGTGGTAACATGGATTTTTGTTATAGTCAGTATTATCAACACAACCCATTGCATTAACTCCCTTTATCCTAAAATTTATATCAATTAAGTAAATTTGATTAATAAATCATTGAATATTAGATTTTACCAACCATTCACCATGAATATCTCTTCTGTATAAGCCCTAACAAAATATAATAAATTAATAGTCAGAGTCACTTATAATTTATGCGTAACATACAAGATCATATAAACTTACTGCGCCCTCAAGGGGTATTGGAGTCAACTTAAATTCAAAGTTCGATGCGACGGTTAAAACATAATCACCAACAAGACCGGGCTCGAGTGTTGATACGACGATAGTATAATCACCGGCTAATAAATTAACAAATTTTTTATTACACTTTCAAATAGTTTCCCAAAAATAGGAATAATTCCATTTACGTCGTATATCCTCCATTTCACAATAGCAAAACCCATAATTGTAACCAGTAGACTGAACTAGAATATCTTTAGCCAAAACGCTTGATAAACAAATAATAAAAAATTTTAATACATATTTGCCAAGTAAATAGAAATATTATATTAAGAATCGTTATTAATTACCTTGTGATTCTTTTACCATTACCCCAGACTAATTTAACATGCATTGCATACTTTTTCGGTCCTTCTAACATAAGTTGTATCCGTAGTTTATCCTCAGGGGACTTGCAACTTTGTGGATCCATAGATAATCGATATTGTGGATTGTTTAAATAGGTGATTTCATTCGGATTTCCTCCTGCAGTTTCCGTAGTCCATTTACCAACCACCTGAAAAAATGACGAAAGTTAGATAAAATAAATTTTTTACATTGATTTAACAAACAATTTATATTAAACAAACTTGTTTTTCAGTTGGGTATTGTTTTTGAACTTCTGTAATTTCTGTTAATTCAAATTGTGACATGCAATAGCATTTTAAAGTGAATTCCAAGGATTTAGTTTCGCTGACTTCTTCTTTTCTTTTGTCAACTACTATAGTGTATCGACTCTCTCCAGGTGGTGCATTAAACCGAAGCTATTGATACATAATTTTAATTTTTGTTAAGACGTATATAAATAAATTAGCATTCATAAATATGCATTTAAAAAATATCATTGTTCTTACTAAAATATGCTGACTATTCACGTATATTCCCTGTAAAATCAATAGTTACTATATAATGTCCTATAATTCACGATCAGGGACAACTTAAATATACCTCTTTCCAAGGAGTACTTGGGTAAAAAATCCTTTTCCCCTCTGTTTCATTATATAAATGAAGGGTGATAAAATCTCTATTCTTTCCAGTAGTCGTAATATGTTTAGACAACAAAATGTAAGTTGCTGAGTCCTTTTTTGTATCATTTTTTATTTCTAAGAAGAACTGTGGATTGTATCCTAAGTTGTACGTAATGTGTTAAATAAATAAAACTCAGTAATTTATTAGAATAAAAGGAAAAAAAATTCACCTAAATTTAATGTATCCTTGGGCGCTGAAAAGTTTAAAGGCCACGATCTAACATTTACAATAAGAAAAATAATAGTAGCAGAATAATTACAGAAAAAAGGAATAAAATGATTATAAAAGTAATATAACTCACGTATGCAATATTAAATAATATTCAAAGAATTCAGGATTCCAACTCATATGTATCAAATAAAAATTTTTACATACAGAATCGAAATCAATCCAAAAGATTCCTATAACATTTCAAATAAAACTTGACTCAATATCGGGCGTTAAACCCTACATACATTGTATTATATGAAGATTCTGAAAATAAAGAAATTCAAGTCATAATCCTACCGTCATCATTGTGAACTGCTTGTAATCTATCATAATTTAACAATGACATTAGCTCAGGTGTCCAATTAATTGTATCTAAATGACTATATGGTCCTATCCATCGTTTAATATTCCAAGGATTTTTAACCTAAGTTATAATATTGATGAGAATGGCTCAAGAAGGCACCAAATAGCTAATGATAAACAAATGGTTGAACAACATCCACCTGCAGTAATTGCAAACCATTAAACTCCCGGGCATCTAAATATCATAAAAAGAATACCAATGCGTATATTCAATTTCCAGCTAACATATAATGACTTTAATATATAACTTCTTACCTAATACTGCGTATGTATGTGTTGGAACGAGGCCGACACCATCAGCTTCATTGTCGGTCATATTGCCTGTGGTAATCGTTACTAAAGTTTGGCCTATTACAAATAATGTTGTATCGAGGTAAATAATATAAAATTATTAACTTAAAATTTACTATTATCAGATTTACCTTTTTTATGTCCCATCAATAATCGCCTCCAAACGGTATTCTTATTGAAACTCTTACTATATGAAGTATATACATGACGTGAATATAAAAAAAAAGAGACCTCAACCATAGAATCAAGTTAAATGAAATTTACTCAGCAATAAAAATAAGCTCAGGAATCCATCCAGTAAGAGTACTATGTGCATAATAAAATTTTAGCAATTTGTTGTTGATAAAAACGCGTAAAATAATACATACTGTAGATCGATCCCGGAATTTCTAATAATTAGCAATAGTTATGAGAATAATAAATACAATCAAATATAAAAAAAGAATTTCATTTGAAGACTGTTTAAGTACATACGACCCTGGGAAATCGTATCCACCCATCACTTTCATATACTACCATGTTAATTACATATAAGTATTAGATAATAAATTCAATCATAAAATATAGAATCATAGGTTTACTCACAGCTTTTTCAATAATGCTAGGCCATAATTCCCCCTTGTTTGTGGAAAAGGTACACATTAGATTTCCGTCCCGAGACACCGGGAATAGGTCATCAATAACTTCAGAATATTAGTAAAAGTTTATGGAAATAAAATTGGCATTATATCAAGAATATAATACAAGGATGACATAAATTGATTATTTACCAACCTAAATAACCAAGGATCAAAGTAGTGAATAGTCACGTACATAAAATGCTTATAAATGTTGTACCTGAAGCTGCTACCTGTCTGGAGTTATCGCTTCAGTATGCCTGACCAAATTAGGTCCTGTAATTAGAGCTTATTGTGTGCATTAAGCAGTAATTTCAGGCAGTTGCTACTTCAGATGCCTGATGTGGCAACCCCAGGAAAGTGGCAACTTCAGGCACAACATAAATATATTAAACACATATTTAAATTATGCTTACTTTTCTTGCAATGCCATTAAATATTAGCCTAATCATATATTTTCCACTTGGGTTATATACGGGACCATATTCTCCTTGTGGAAAGATACAACTTGTAATTAACTATTGAAAAAAAAAGATTAAACAAAGTACCATGCTTAATATTGTAAAAAATAATAATAACAATATTGACTTGTTTTTCGAATTTTCGTTCGTATGCCGCACAGACGCACATAGAAGCGACAAAAGAGCAATCAGTAACAATATCCTATAGATTAAAAATGACATATTAACTACATATCACTAATGACTCAATGAACACTAATAATTTTGTTACCTGTTTAACAGCAGAACTAGAAATCATGACAATCATTTTCGGATTGTCCATAATATCAGATGGTCGAACCCACCCTCCAAAGTTCTTCCTTTGTATATCAGATAAGGGTAGTGTACCATCTGGATCTCTATAAGATGATATGTAATATTATTTAATATTCATAATTTTTAAAACATAACCCTTACTAACACAGATCTAGATCATACAAAAATGGTTTATCAAATTTAAATTCTTCTTTTAAATCGGTTTCAAGCCATGGCAGATAATTTCTTCCATTAATATTGGATGTATGTTTAAGTATATCAGTTTCTTCTTTTGTAAGTTTGCATAAAGATGTACTCGTCCCATAATTTGCCGATTGTACAGCTAATAAATTGACTAGGTTAATAAAAATAGAAGCACCACATAACTCATAATGATCAACACGGTAGATCTGATACTATACTTAATAACGACATCCTCTTCATCCTCTTTGTTGGTAAACCTTTTAATTCTTCAGCTCTATCAAGCAAATGCTTTACTTTGGTAGTCAATTTTTGATGGAGTGATTCGTTTTTTGTCTCTAAGTATTAAATAAAATAATTATAAAAACGTTGATAGGAAAAGATTTTTTTTTATATATCCCTTTTCGTACAAAAGGACATTTAATTTGTACAAAAGGACATTCAATTTTGTACAAAGTGACATTCAATTTTGTACGAAATGACATTTAAATTCGTACAAAATGACATTTAAAATAAGTTTGATTAAACATGGATATCTCGTGATTTAATGATTCAATTTAGATGATTTTAGTATCATTCGAATTGTCTCATCGAGAGGATTCGAATGATACCAAAATAAATATTATTTTCTACGAAATAGAATGTCACTTTGTTCTTTTGTACGAAATTGATGTCAAAAGGGATAACGTGAAAACAAACCTTTAATAGCATTTAAGAAAATCTCTGCAGCTTTTGTATATAAATCCAAAGCTTCTGTGTAATTTTTTTGTTTATCTTGCGATTCAGCTTGATTTTGAATTGACTATATGTATTAGAAAAAATATAAGTGAATTAAAAATATTGATAAAATGTATGTTAAAATATGCATAAAAGTAAAACCTGTGCTTGGTTTAAAATGTTGTCTAATGTCGACCCATGAGAAACAGTATGAGTATTTGGTAGATTTATTGTATTCGTCAATTCGCCATCTAATTGTTTAACAAGCATTTTATATTCATGACATTTTGTTGATATTTTATTTCTCTTGATTTGATCAGGTTCAACTATTTTTACAACCGTATTAAAGTGGTTAGTGTCGGTTAGGAATGAACTTAAGAAAGTGAGCTAATAAGAACTAACTTTTAATTATAGATCCATATATCTTGTAAAATTATTCGAAAGATTCATTAGAAAAATTATCTGTTATGTTTTTATGATTATTTAAACGTAAAGATCGTCTTTATTTTATCATTCTTACATTTATTGCTTCTATGTAGTGCTTCTTAGCCATTTCCCTATTTCCCATTTTATACTCATTACCGGCCCGGTTGACAATATCAGAGGCTCGCTCATATTGCCTTAGAAGTTCATTTGCCGAATTTTGTCGCTGTTTTTTGTTCATTATATTAAAATCACGAACTTAGTATTCTCTAAAAATAAAATTACGTCACTGGATTTAACATATAATTTTTTAACGTTTTTTTTCTAATTTTTTTTTTTTTGGTTTTTTTTCTGCTTATCGTTCCAATTGTGATTATACAATGTGTACTCAAGTATTGCAAAAGTTGTCGATTATTTAAGAAATCTGATTTTTTTTTTCTAAAAAAAGTTACTTTAATAAATGCTTAAAACGGCAAAGTAAATTCAACGATGAGAAAGAAAAAAATTTAGTATATTTTTTTTTCCTTTTTTCTAAGCGCAAATGATGTATCAAATAATTTTAATACTATGTATATATATTATTATTCAAGATTAATGATATAATCGAAAGATTGACACAGTAGAAAATGTTACCGCTTTATATTAGTCCCTAAATTTAGCTAATATAAATTTGGGTACTCAACTTCCACAAATTCTCCGTGATGCATAACAAGTTACAGCATAAACCATAACAGTTACTACCACATCAAATATCCAAATTGTAGTTTATGTAAATTTCGACATAATTTTCTACTACGTATAGACTCCTAATTAAGTTAATTACATAGCTTTTTTTTAAGGGTATGCTAGGGAGATTTTATATTCTCCGCACTTTCTATTGGCTGCCTTATGTCAAATTAAAATTTATCACCAACCGAATTCTTAACCGTTAACCGCGACATCTTGATTTGAGATGTCACGTCTTAATGATCACGAAAGTTTCTAAGCGAACGTGTCTTCATAAAATACTTCAAAGAAAAAGGAGGCAATGATCCGTGTTCGCACATACGATATCGCTTTCGGAGTGGGAGAGAACCCAGGCTCTAGGAGAAGCTTTCGAAGAAGAAATGACCGATTCCTAAACAATAGAGCTATTACCCTGGCGGATCAGATACTGACTTGGGTCATATGAAAAATCATAAAGATTTTATAGTTAACACTTGCAAAAAAGTTATGTAACGACTCTTATTTAGAGCTATTACCTGGGTCAATAGTTATGTAGGTTACTCTTAAGAGTTTAAAGAGTAGAGTTTATAGAATTTTAATTTTATGTTGTTCCTGTTATATTAATATATAGCAAATACTTAAACCGGAACTTTTCAGATTTTGTATCCAAAAATTTCTCAACCTTGCTCGTAATTTGAGTTCATCCATTTTCTATGTCAGAAAATACTTTGTCGCTAGATTTTATCTATATTATCCATGTTTTCTATGACCATTGAGTTTGATTTTCTAAATGTGCTATTTTAAACGAGGATGTTGAATGTGTGCCGTGTAGGTGGCGCATTAATCAGCTACAGTATTTATTTTATACAGCACGTTTGTAAAAATTTCTTTTTGAATGAAAATTTTCACCAAGCGTTTCATTAACTGTGGGGTTCTATTTTTTTTGTGAATTGAAGATATAATAATACGTAATGGTCAACTCTCTTTTAGGGTGAGTGGCACGGCAGTCACAGGCATGCCTAAGAATAAAATAGTTCCACATATATATGCTACGTACGTACATCTATTGTCAAAATTGAACATAAGAATACGAACAATGGATGGGTGATATGATAGCGTGCCATTGGTATGCCAGGGTGGCATTCTGGTATGAAATATGCTAGGTGGCATGCCACACACCCCTACTCCGAATACTGTATAATAAAAAGGGTCTTTATAAAGAGAGTTAACTGTACTCTGCACGTAAGTATAGTATATACAGATATTACTGTATTACAGTAATGGTCAATAAAGCTTATAAATTTAGTTTTAAAAGTGAACCCCTTTAATAATTAGGGAACGCTACTATTATTCTTTTTTTAAGATATGGGTCAGTTCGTACCGTTATGAGTATTCGGGCACTTTTGATCAAACTTTGATAATTCATTGGACCATATCCTTAAGTAGATAGATGCTCTACTTTTAGTGCAAGTCTTATCACATAATATCATATAACAATTTATTACAATTCTTGTTCAAAGGTTCAAAATTTCTATTGTCATTAACCTTAATTATTAAAATTGATTGAACATCGATATTTCAATTTAAGGAATTTTGCCCGAATACTCATAACGGTACGGACTGACCCATATAGTTTAGATTATAAGAAAGCTTCTTTCATTTAAAGAATTATTTTATAAATTATATTATATATTATCAGTTAACATATTTTGAAAGTTATCATTGGTTGAAAACTATTAATTTATAATTATAAAAATAAAAAAGTACGATATTTCTTTGAATTCAATAACAATAATATTTAGAAGCTAAAAGTTTGAAGAAATGAAGCATATTTTTTGACTTTAGAAAATGATGTTTTCGTTCTACTAAAATTTATTATCATTAAAATTTTTTTATTTGATGCAAATTACTTTTGGTTGATTAGTGCGCCATCAACCTGGCACACATTCAAGAATTGCCTTGTATCTATTTCTTTATCTATCACACTAGCTCTCGTGCTCGCTCTCTCTCGACCCGCTCTCGAAGCCATCTGTTACTTTTCATTCCCAGGCCTAGCAAATTACAAGTTAAACGAAGTTATCAATGAATAAGAGCAGGCTATCAAGATTATTGGTACTCGCAATCTTGTTCTCTTGCCTTTTTATTTTTTTTTCTGTCTTAATATTTATATTTTATTTTATTGCATCAATACTGATGCCATTATTTATTATTATAATAAAGGAAAATCAAAAATTTAAGATATTGATAAGGAAAACTGGCTGGTCTTATCTTGAGTTCGTAATAAATATACGTTGATTTCTATAATTTAGCCTCAATGAGTAAAGTGAGGTTATGTATAAATATTAAAGAAGAGTTAATTTATTATAGTGGAACTTGGATATAAGTGATTGTTTGGATTTGGCTATGTTTTATTAATTTATTTAATTTAACATATACAAAGTTATGAGGTACGATTCAATATATATGTCGTACCTCAAATTAGAATAGGCGTAGGTTTAAAATTGAGTCGCGTAAAATTAAATTTTGACTCTGAAATGCGTCAGACTGGCATTGTCATACTGAAACACGCATAATAATAAACGACATGATAATTTTAATAAAATAATAAATTAATAAATATATTGGATCGCTTAAAATATTTTACATACCATTTATGTATTTTATAAAGGTATTCCTTTATTACATGTAAAACTTTCGGTAGCTATTTTAGTAATTTCATTATAATATAATTTATCGTTATAAAAATGGGGGTTTCAAAGTTAACAAGCATTTTGAAATTAAATGAGAGTTTGAAAAATCTTATTTGTTTTTCAAGATTTTAAAATCGGAAAATGAAATGGGAGTGTTTGGAAATCCCCACTTCATGAAATCGGAAAATTTTTATAATACTTCATAAAAAATACTAAAAAGTAAAACTTTCGTTCAAATTGAAGATAAGATCAAATTGCCGGATCACTTATTTCAAAATAAATATGTCATCAATTTCAACTGAAATTAGATTTCCGCGGTTTAACTTTGAAACCCGAAACCCCTAATGCATTTAATTCTTTATATTTATTTAGATTGGTTCTTCTTCACAGCATTCTTCTTTATATTGAAAAATTTAACGAACAAAAAATAACAGTATTACGAAGAACATGTACTGTACGTGCGTATGTACATAAAAAATTCCGATTGATTTTATTACTGTATGACGCATAATAGATAAATTGATCTGACGCATCTCAAAATCAAATTTCATGCACAACATATATAATCTCAAAAGACCAAATTTCTTTAGAATAAACGCGAATAAAAGTAAATCTTGATTCTAGCAAAAAATAGAAGTTGAATAATTGAAGTGACCTTTGATACCCATAAAATATCATATCAACGGAAGAAAATCTCAAAAAATTTCCTATAAGAAATATTCTTTGGGATGACCACTTTATTCACCCAAATCAACTATTGTCGAATGTGTAACCTGGGCGATTTCTAAGGTTTGCTAAAAAAAATTAACAAATACAATAGAAAAGTGTAATTCGTAAGATACAATCAAATTAATCAAATTGCAAGAACATATGACGCAAAAGAATCCACAAGGAACACTGTTAACGATAGCGCATAAGCCTTTGATCTAAGAATTCATTCTTATTAGCAATATTGATTAAATCTCTCAATTGTTTTATCATATACAATTCAATTTATTTCTATATTTCTTATACTATAAATAATTGTCATGACTAAACAACGTTTAACGTGTCTAGTGATATGAGATTAAAGCAATGATGTAATAATAGTCTAATTTAAATATGAATATATAATGTGTGTTTTAACCAGAAAAAAAATAAATTTCTTGCTTTCTTAAGAATTTTGTATTCAAAGTTTTATAAAGAGGATGGTCTACGAAACTCATAATAAAATCACGGGCGAAGATGAATTTATGCGGATGTTCCGAATATATCGGACAACCCATGAAATGCTCAAAGATAGGGTAAATTTCTTGATTTACTAAAAATATATGACATTGTTAATTATTATCTTTTATAGGGATATGTTGTCCCGGAAGGTTTTGACACTTATAATTATTTTCATCGACATTGTGTCCGGGATGGTGAATTAGTGTATGTTGTTTATAATTCTTTGATTCTTAAAAAATATATATATAGTCTATTTCTCATTTGTTGTAAATCATTTAACAAAAAAGCAAAGAGTTGATGATGTTCCAAGTTCAAAAAGAACATTATCCTGGTGATCGCATTTTGGTTCTTTTTCCTGATAATAAAACTATTGGGATTAATTATATGAAAGAGTAAATATGTTAACCATGTATATACTGTATGAACATACGTACGTACCCTTTAAATTAATTATTTATTGTCTATTTTAGCGTTTGCGTTCGTTTGAGAGATCTTCAGATAGGTAAAGCGATTATCGTATATCCCGGCACGTTTACCATACAAGCAAACAAGGTAATAACGTTCTTTATATCTGAATATAAATACCTAATATTTTACTAAATATATATTTGTTTATTGTTAAATTAGGCCGTTCAAAGCATGAACTCTACTGAAGAAAGTTTATACAAAGTTGAATTATTTTCCGAGAGAGAGTTGGTCGTGAACATAACACATCACGAATTTGTGCCAAAACATATAGTCCTTAGTGCTGAAGAAAAACGTGCATTACTTAGAAAATAGTATGTTCTCGTTTCAACGTCAATTATTTAATTTATTTAATAACCTCTTTATTGATTGATTATTTATTTAGTAATATTAAAGAGACTCAATTACCGCGTATTCAAATAACCGATCCGATTTCTAAATATCTTGGAGTGAAGAGAGGGCAGGTTTGTATATATGGGGTGAGTAAGTAGAAACGCACCAAATTTTTTCTAAGTAAATTTTTTAAAACTTTGAACGAAAATTATCAGCACAATAATCAAATTTAATAAAAATTTTTTAACCCATTTCTAAACCTTGTAAAAATCATTTTAAAAAGTTTTTTTACTAAATTTGATTAAGTTTTTTTTGAGTTATTTTCGTTTAAAAATTTAAACAAATTTCAAAAAAATTTGGTGCATTTCTACTGACCCCATATTATCAATTACTTTATGTTATAGCCTTACGATGTTTTCTTTTTGATGTTTAAATACTTCACAATGTTTCATATTAGGTGATTAAGATTACAAGGCCTTCTGAAGTCTCTGGTCGTTACATTTCTTACCGTATTTGCTATTAAAGCTTGTATGACTTATTTTTGATAACGAACTTAAAATGCATGATATCATTATTATGTTTTTATTATGCTGAGATCATAGTGAAATTTTTCTCAATTAAATTAGGTAGAATAATAATACATATGCTTATTGCATGACTATTTTACAGTATCAAATATTTAATATATATGTATAATTATCGAATACAAAGCCAAACAGTAACGAGCGCTACTTATGAAAATCTATTATCTGTCTATTATCTGTAATTTAATGTGCCAGTTTCTGGACCCAGGAATAGCACATTAATTTTAAAGTAAGAAAACATACCCGAACTAACGACAACTGGGTTGACAAAATGGGCGTGTACCACAAATCTTTATTTGGATATCAGCAAATATTTGGATAAATTTGGGGGATGGCTAAAGCCAGGTGCGTTTATATGTTTTTGATTATTTAATTAAAATTAGGGTAAGGGTTAGTTAGAGGTTAGGGTTGGAGGAATTCTTATAGGTAAAATTGCCTTCCCGACATTTTTTATTAGTGCTTCAAGACAAGTTTAGACACTCGTTTCTTGTATTTTCAACGGTTTTCACTTTTTTTCTTTGTTTGTCTTGTCGGGCTGATCCAGATTAATCAAAATTTATATTTTGATTGGCTGTTTGTCACGTGAACGCACCTGGCTTTAGACAGTCCCCAAATCTATATTACAATAAAGACCCCATTCATATAATAAAGCATCTGAAGGATTAATTAATTTAGGAATTTGTGCTAAATATTTCTGAATATTATGATTATTAATTGTTAATTTAACAAAATTAGGATCAAAAATTTGTATTGCAACAAATAGAGGGCGAAACAGATGGTGAAAAAATGATTGTTAAATTTTTTGTGTGCTGTAGCAAAAGCTGCTTGAAACATGCTAGTGAAAAAATATGGCTCTAACCTAAGACTTTCAATATATAAATATTAATAAAAGTATATATAGACTTTAGTAGGTTTAGTAAACCTAAGAGACATTTAAAAAAAAGCTATCAAAGGATTAACTATTTTTTTATTGGTCAAATCACATGCATAAAGATCTATTTTTATTGGTCAGATCATGTATAACCCAAAAAATCAGCAAAATTTGGAAAAATTTGCATTAAATACAAAAATTTAAAAATTTTGAACTAATATAAATCAATTGTCCAGCTAACTTATTTATACATTTTAAAGTACTTTTTGGTAGCACGACATTTTACTAACAAAAAATCATTGCAAAAACCATTTTTAACTTTCAACAAATGACAATATTCACTATAAAAAAGAATCTTAGGTATCCGTATTGCTATTATACTAAATTTAGTATTTACAAAAAAAATTATTTTGAATTAATTATTTGATCAAATTTATTCAAATATATTTGAATATTAGAGCTATCTTTTTGTATAATTTTAATATTACTTATAAATAAAAATTTTGTATAATTTAATTTTAAACTCTCTGTATTCTTCTAAAATTTTGTCATACTAAATTTAGTATAGTATTAAAAAAATCATATTATATAAAGTTTATAAAAAAATAAAAAATTTTTTTTTTTTTTTTTTTAACAAATTCGGCAGTCTTGTCTTCACTTTATTAGGCTTTGTAATAATTATCTAAATTATTAAAATTTTCTATAGAGTTATACTCTATAGTATCTAAATTACAAGTGGAGACTCACCCAGTTGCTCACTAAGTACCTATGTGCGATCTGCTATAGTAAAATTCGCCTCTGTATTATCTTATCTTGCAATTGGCTTCGATAATATGTTACTAGCTAGATCTTACTGCCTGTCAAGACTACATATTACTTTTCTACCAATCTGCCTATTGCCCTTCTTCAATTCACCTTAAAACCTCCTTTTTAGTTATCTCTAAAATTGAATTCTATCTTTTATTCTCGTCTACATCTTTATCTTTTTTCTTTTCTTTAATACATTTATTAGATGGTTTCTTCTTCTTTTTTTTCTTTCTTGTCTTTCATGTAATCTTCTTTTATCTTTTGGCATGATCCCAATCTCCTTCTCCCATTCCTGTACTAGTTTACATCTTGCAACCCAGATTCTCTCGTAAACCTCTTTTATTCAATTCTTCTAAAGTCTATCTAGAAAACTTTTTGCTTGGCTGTTTAAGTTGAAAAGAGGTCTCAACTCATCAAAGTCTTCTTTTGTGATTAGGCCTCTGATCCA
This sequence comes from Dentiscutata erythropus, assembly GCA_910591965.1. Lineage (NCBI taxonomy): Eukaryota > Fungi > Glomeromycota > Glomeromycetes > Diversisporales > Gigasporaceae > Dentiscutata > Dentiscutata erythropus. The sequence goes on along the minus strand of CAJVPY010000069.1, from coordinate 15,997 downwards.
TCTTTCTCTTCTACGTGATTCTTCAGCTTGGAATCCTTTTTCCAGTATTGTTAAAACTTCTTCTTTGGTTGTCTCCATGCTTTCTACCTTTTTTAATTTAAGTAAGGTTGCTTCTACTACTTGCTTCTCTAGATCGCGGAGTAGGTTCAGAGAAGTTTCACAGCTTACTAAGTGTTCTACATTCTCCTTCTTTTTTTTACATATAATACATTTATCTGTTTTGTAAGTTTCTGGCCTTCTCTGATTAAGTTTTTTGAATACTAGGAGTAGGGCTGTTAATCGGTCCGTCCAGTCCGTCTTGGTCCAAAGACCGGCGGTCTTTTAAAAAGTTGGACCGGACCGCGGTCCAGGACCGATTAGGACCAATCAGTATAAGATTGGACGGACCGATTATTATACTAATTAAATGCAACATAAATTGCACAAACATGTTAATTATTACGTATTATTACACGTTATTATTATAGACTCCATTCAAATTATTAGTTTATTACTCGTTTAATTGCATAAAAGCTACCTCAAACCAAAAACCTGTCTATTATTATTAGTGATGGCAATACATGAATTTTGAACCCTGTACTGTAAGTAAATTTATACAATAATTTTAGTTAAAAATATTGGATTTGTATATCTAATTTTTGTTTAAGTAAACCTGTTATTATAATTAAGAAAAAATCCTATTTAAATTTTTTAAATTTATTATCATTGTCTAAGTCTCTAAAGATTAACTTTATATTTACTGTATATTTATAATAGTGCTAATAATCTGAACCCAATAAGTCACAAAAAATATGTTCGTTACAATAATTTAATACTAACTATGTTAGTACCAATAGTCTTTTTGGTCTGATCTATAAAGACTAGTCACAGACTGCAGGATTTGCGGTTTTACCACCCTACACCTGATTTACTCTATAAGAAATTTAGTTTTTCCAAATTTAGACCAGATGGCTCACTCGATACTGCTGAGTTTGAAGATAAGCTAGTAATGGGATGTGGAGTAATTCAAATCACAGAATTGGGTTAGCTTTTGTGTCAAATGTCTTGTGCGACAAAGAGGTGGTTCTCATCTACAAAAGCAGAAATGGTAGTAATATTACTTGCATTACTAACAACACCTTGGGGAAAAAGAGTAGAGATACAAATAGATAGTAAAGCAGCAATATTAGCAATCAAAAGGGGCTTAAAGACAGACGAGATAAGACCTTGGCTGAAGACTAAGAATTGTGGTTTAGTAACAACAATTGTAGAGGTGATCAAAACAAAAAAGCTAAATACACACTTTATAAAGATCAAGAGTTACTTAGGCGATATCTTCAACGATCTTGCAGATTTGAAAGCAAAGGAAGGGTTTAAGTCAACAGAGTACCTAAGCCCAAAAGCATTATATACGAAAGGCCATAAAATAAGATATACATAAGAAGGTAAATTAGTTAAAAAGCCTATTCACTCCTTCGTCAAAATGATAGAGAGAGTGCTATTAAAAGCAGAGTGGGCTTTCTTACATAATATGCATAATGAAACCCATCAAGAAAGAAAGAATACTCAATCCTGGTCTATACTGCATAACATAATGAGAGGCAGGACCAAACAACGAACGAAACTATACTTTCAAATCAAATACATTATAGCTCTTCAAAACAAAGTGTATAAACAACATACTCCTAGTTAGGGCTGTTAATCGGTCCGGTCCGGACCAACGGTCCTTCGGTCCGTCCAGGGACTAGGCCGGTCCGGTCCTTTTTAGGACGGACCGAAAGGACTGTCGGTCCTAATAGTAAATATCAAATAAACTAAATATTGTCTCGATAATACACATTTTAAAACAACTATAAATTGTTGTTTTGGTTAAAATTCAATTACAAACCCCTTAGTTTGTTAAACCACGTATAATTAGGATTGTTAAGTGGTCCGACTCAAACCGATGGACCACCGGTCCTGTCTTTTTTGGGACTGAATGAAAAGACCGTCGGTCCTAATAACAGTTACATTGTTATAGGTAAATTATAAATATAATGGTAATCTTATTCTGCGATTTTTGTGATATTTAACGTATGTATAATAAATAAAATATCTAACTATAGTCGTGAGAAACCTTTTATTGAGTTGACATAAATAGTACACAGCAAAATCAAACAAAAACTCGATTTTCAAGTTTTTGAATTTATCAATTTATCAATCGATAAATTCAAAAACTTGAAAATCAAGTTTTTATTTATTTTGCCGAACACTAGAATAAAGTCCTAGGTCAAGCAAATATCTGGTCTAAATTTGGAAAAACTAAATTTCTTATAGAGTAAATCAGGTGTAGGGCGGTAAAACCGCAAGTTCTGCAGTCTGTGACCAGTCTTTATAGATCAGACCAAAAAGACTATTGGTACTAACATAGTTAGTATTAAATCATTGTAACGAACATATATAGTCTAATTTTTTGTGACTTATTGGGTTCGGATTATTAGCACTATTATAAATATACAGTAAATATAAAGTTAATCTTTAGAGACTTAGACAACGATAATAAATTTAAAAAATTTAAATAGGATTTTTCTTAATTATAATAACAGGTTTACTTAAACAAGAATTAGATATACAAATCCAATATTTTTAACTAAAATTATTGTATAAATTTACTTACAGTACAGGGTTCAAAATTCATGTATTGCCATCACTAATAATAATAGACAGGTTTTTGGTTTGAGGTAGCTTTTATGCAATTAAACGAGTAATAAACTAATAATTTGAATGGAGTCTATAATAATAACGTGTAATAATACGTAATAATTAACATGTTTGTGCAATTTATATTGCATTTAATTAGTATAATAATCGGTCCGTCCAATCTCATACTGATCGGTCCTAATCGGTCCTGGACCGCGGTCCGGTCCAACTTTTTAAAAGACCACCAGTCTTTGGACCAAGACGGACCGGACGGACCGATTAACAGCCCTACTTACTATAGCCTCTTACTATATTCACTGCTTCTCTCACCACTTCTAGATATACTGCATACAACCATTCTCCCAATCAAGATTCCAATACTGCCTTAGAGTAGTTGATGCTACCTTGCCAATCATAAATTCACACATATAACACAGGTCGAAAAATGAAAAATTAGGCACAAATCAGGTACCTGATTTTAAACTGATTACTACCTGATTGGCACCTGATTTATGCATATTTTTGTACCAAAAATTTGGTACAAAAATATGCATAAATTAGGTAGTAATCAGATAGTAATTAGTTTAAAATCGGATACCTGATTTGTGCCTGATTTTTTATCTTTCGACCTGTGTAACCTTCTGCAGTATTACTTTCCATGACCTATATTACACATAGTATCTAATCTTCTTCATAGCTTAAGCTTAATTCTTTATCGGCCAAATATGTACACCACATGGTCTTACTATTACAGGGTTTCATATTTGAAAGCTTTTAAAGGCTACAGAGATAATTAATTAAATTAATTACCACTAGCTATAATCAAACTGTTGACCTCATCTATGGAAAGTTAGATGTCTAGACCACTAGGCTATGGTACCTAACCCTACTATAAAAATAATTATATTTTAATAATTTTATTATTAATAGATTGGATTTACCTATACTAAAACTAGTACAATATACTAGTTCTAGTATAGTATTAAATTAAATTATCTATTAATTTTTAAAATTAACTATCTTATTAAATACTATTTAAAGTATTTTAGAATAGGGGCAATTCTATAAAAAATTTAATAGCTTCAAATATTTTTTTGAATTTTTTATAATTTTTTGAATTCTTAAAAAATTTTAGTTTAATTACTATATAAATATTCTATATTAAAAATAAATATAGTTTTTTTTAAAATTTAAAGTGATATAACTTAAAATAAACTAATTTTATAACAACAAATTTTTGTAATTAAAATTAAATAGTAAATTTTTATAACTTTAATTAAAAATTTGAAAAATTTAATTAATAAAAAAAATTTTAAATTCTAACTAAACTTGTATAACTTACTATGTATGGTTATAATTTGAAATAATTTTGAAAAACACTTATAATATAAATAATAATTATTGCAATATAATAAATAAAAACATTTTAATCATAACAAGCTCCAAACTTGTTTTATATAATCAAACTTTTAATTTACAAAATTTATTAGTATATTATAATTATAATTAAAATTTAAAAGCGTACTAGAACTAGTACAGTAAAATTTACAAAAAATATATAATATAAAAAAAAATATTTTTTAATAATTTTATTATTAATATAAAAAAAAATTATATTAAACAATTTTTGAATATTTATCGGATTTTTGTATATAAAAAAATTTGGCTTTTTAATTTTTTAGATTTTTTATACTTTTTTTAAAATGTACTAGAACTAGTACAAAAGTGTAAATCCAAACCATTAATATAAAAAAAATTATACCAAATAATTTTTAAATATCTATCAGATTTTTGTATATAAAAAAAATTAAACTATTTAATTTTTTTGATTTTTTATAAGTTTTTAAAAGCATACTAGAATTATTACAAAACAGTAAATCCAATCTATTAAATTATTATTTATATTTACTTTTTTGTATAAATTAAAAAAAGTGTTTTTTTTCATATAAATTAAGTGAGTTAACTTATTTAATTTATATTTAACAGCAACCAAGAAAACATGTCTTATGCCTAATAAGTAAATCTCAATATTATAAATTTAATTTATTAAAATTAAAATATTTTATACAATTTATTGTTCTCAAATAAAATTGAGAATATTTTAAGAGTGTAGCAACATAGTGAAGTAGTCGAGTTGTTACCCCCAAGTAGCAAGATCTAGGGTTCGAATCCTACTAGCAACGAAAATTTGAAAACTACTGCTTGTATATCCCTTTTGGATATGTCAACTTGATCTGCAGTAGCGTTGATGCTGTAAAGACCATTGGGCTAACCAGATTAGAAAGAACTACTTGCAAATCCTGAGTATGGTGTTCAATTCAAAAAAAGAATAAGAGGTGTGGTAACTTAGTGTAATGGTCTAGTCGTCACTCTTTCCAAGTGGCAGGTCTAGAGTTCAAATTCTACTGGTGACAATATTTGAAAAATAGGCCTGTGTTTGGTTGACGGCTATGCTTATCAGTTGGATCTAGAACTAAATCTGTAACTTCAGTCACACCATCTAGTAATAGGAACTTTGGCACAATAAATCTGAGAAACTGGCATAACTGAAAACCCATTTGGGAAGACCCGAATCTGGAGGTAGCAGTGATCTTCGACGGTATCACAGGAGGGCTGAATTTGAACTGGGGCCCGAAATTGAAGAACCGAGCAATCAGGTCCTATGGCAGAGGACACACCAGCCGAACCGCCAGGTTGTCACACTGGAGGAAAAGGTCATATGCTCTGAAAGTATAAACCAAGGGGAGAGCATCCTTTAGGTACAGTACCTAAAGCCTGGGCAGACCAACCCTTTCGGGTTGCCGGCTGGAAGTAAGGGAAGTACCGATAAAGAATCTGGGTAAGAAGACGGTTCAAATGTGGGTACTGGGGTTGTTGTGAACTGAATAAGGGCAAAAAGTGATTAATAGGATCATGTATCAAGAAACTGCAGATTCATTAGAGTCCTACACCGCGAGGATAGGGACCCAGAACATCAATGATGGACTTGAAGTATGACAACAAATTGCAAGTGGAAACTTCAGTAACTGCAGAAAGGTTGTTGTGTGTGGAATACAAACAATCTAAGCCTGGTAGGTCGTTTACCTTGCCAGCAGGTATTAGGTCAGAGATAAATTGTGATACTAGAGATACTTCGAATTATTGCATAAGGTAGTTCCCAGATATAGATAGTTGACTATAGCCTTAGTCTCAATATACATAAAAAGTTAGTTGTATCACATGTCTGTAATAGATGTAATAGATATATAGTTAACATAATAAAAAGTATCTAGAGAAGTGATCTCACCTTAAAAAAAAAAAAAAAAAAAAATTTAGAAAAAGGATAAAGAATAAAGGATTGAAACCTCTTGAAAAATAGTCTGGAGTAAGAATTGAACCTGCTTAAATGTAGTATAAATACAAAATAAATCTATATAAGGGTTAAGATAAACATATAAAGTAGGATTATATAGTTTAAACCGTTAACTGTATATAGCAATATGTATTTCACCAAAAACTATTCGAAACACAAACACAACACAAACACTAGTCTCCTACATGTCTAAGATTCAAGAATAAGATATTAAAAACTTGGATAACCAGGTTGGGATAGTTCTCAAAATAATCAGCCACCCTGAACCAGACCTATTAGCCTCATAGAACACATCAAAAAATTATATACCAAACTACTTACTAATTGCCTCAACCTTACTCTGTCTAAATATAATATTCTTTCACCATTCAACTTTGTCGCACTTCCTGATAACTCTACCTCCATAGCTATCCATATTCTTAATAATGTAATAGAGGATGCAAACTACAATTCAAACCAACTCTGGCTTCTCTCCCAGGATATGAGCAAAGCCTACGACTCAGTTAACTTCAAACTATTTCAAAAATCCTTATACTGAATCCAAATGCTTTAACAACTTATTAACATTCTAACTAACTTTCTATTTGATCGTACCAATCGTGTTATTACTAACCTGGGTTTTACAAATTTTTACTTAGTTAAAAATGGTATTGATCAAGGCGAAACTATTACTCCTCTCTTTTGGAGAATCTATTATGACCCCCTTATCTCCAACATCTCTACACACTTCTCCAAATACCCACTTTCTACTTCCTATCAAACTAGCCTTACTCACCCTTCTACAAATCATCTTAACACTTCTATTTCGGTTCTTGCTTATATGGACAACATATTATGGATTGCCCAATCCAAGACACAACTTGAAGAAATTACCAAAACTGCTTTCTCCTTCTATTCTATAGCTGATATCCAAGTCAATCTCACCAAATTCATATTTATTACCAAGGAACCCTCTTCTAACCTCTTATTCCTTAATTCTAACCTGCAATCTATCCCACTCTATCAGCCTTTTAAATTCCTGGGATGCTAGTTTACCCTTCATAACAAATAGTCTTCACAAATCAAACTAATTCAAGACGAGGCTATTCAATTAGCCAACATTTTTGGTACTAAAAATATAATAGACAAATAAATTATATACATTATTAATACTGTCATTATTCCAATCACTGAATATTGGCTCCATAACATTGTAATTCCTCAATACAAATGCAACCAAATCTTGGGTAAATACTTTACCATAGCCAAACATAAAGTACATCTCTCCCATTCTACTCCAAATAGCACTTTTTTCAATCACAATCTTTACAATATTCATAATATTTGGGATATATAACTACAACACCACATTAGCAACTTCCTTAATCAAATTAACAACTCTTCTATTCTTGGCACTACAATTCATATTTGACTTTAACAACTTCAAAATAATCTTTAGTCTACAACTAATATCTTACAACATCCCCATCCTACCATTGATGGCTCTAACAAACATACCACTCCCTAAAAATTATACAACTTTTTAACTATCTATACATCTCTATACATACATACTTAGATTTTTCCTGGCCCAAAATTATAAATGATAGCAATACTCCACTTGAAAATACTCTTCATAACCACCCTAAATACAACACTTTCAAACAACAACTTAGACATAAAAACATCTTATATTTAGAACAACTCTGCTTAGCAGACAACAAGACTTTGTTAGATTGGCTACACTTATTATCTAGAATTCTACATATTCCTAAAGGCAAAAAACCTCACTGGTTTAAACACTTAGAAGATACTATTCTTGAAAATAATCTATCCTGTACTATTCTACCTTATTTTTAGCCTAAAGGCTCCAATCCTTTTGCATATCAAACCAACCTTATTCCTAAAATTCACAAACCTTGGATTCTAACTTATTATAATGAACGTATTGTAATTGGTCAAGTTTGCAGAACTTTTCCACAAACTAATACTATATCCATAACACACTAGAAACACAATATTGACACTTCCATATCCAACCACTATCCACTACCTCCTATTTCTTATACACCTTGCCAAGGCTGCAATCTCAACTCTAATCATATTTCTAGCTGCTATGCTCTAGAAGTATCTGCTATTCTTTCTACCCAGTTCTTGGGAAAGAAAAAAGCTAACAAACAACTTAATCTTAATGCAAATTATATTGACCTTATTTACTCTACCAATATTAAACACTCCCTAAAAATACCTCCACCACCTTCAATTAATATTATTGACTCTTCTATATTTAACATCTTTCATAATAATGAAGCCTCCCTTAAACTTATCCAAATCGCATTAGCCAATTCATCTCAACATCAATTTACTTTTTACACAGATGGTTCTGTTAAACAACTCGGTACTAATCAATGCTCTATGGGTATTAGTTGGGTCCAAATCCACAATAATCAAGTTGTACAAAATTTTTTAGCCCAAATCTCTAATTGGCTCTCTTCTTATAAAGCTAAACTACTAGCAATATTATCTGTTATCTCTACAATTCTATGTAACTCTAGTTTACAAATCTACACCGATTCACAGTCAATTATATTCAAATATAATAAACTTCTTACTATATCTTCCCACTCTACTAAATACTTTAAATTTAACTCCTGGCCTATATGGCATACACTTCTCAATATTTTAAAAGCCTTTAATATTTAATTGTTCTTTTACAAAGTTCAAGCCCATTCTGATGACACTTTTAATAATCTTGCAGATCTACTTGCCAATAATCACTCCACCTCCCCTATGCTATCTTTTAACTATACTAATTCTTACAACTCTTACTGTATCTTATCATGAAAAAACAACTTTATTGATAGCCCATCTAGACACTTTACTAAAAAATTATGCAATATATACAATATAGCTTTATAGTCTTCACAAAACTGTACCTAAGAATGGTTCTACTTCTCCTACCAAATTGACTGGAATGCCTCCTGGCTATACTTTAACAATAATCAGAAAACTTTTTACAACTTTACTAATTCCAAATTAAACCACCTAAAATCTTTCAAAATCAAAATATTACTTAATATATTACCTACACATGCATATCTTCATAATATTTACCCTCATATCTTTATATCTCATAACTGCTTCTCTTGCAATCTAGAATCCTCCTTCTACTGGTATACCTGTTCCAATCATACTCTATTAACTCAAATTATCAACACCTCAATACATGACACTTTCACCAATGCCAACCTTAATCTTTCTTCTCATCAGCTAAACAACTTTATATATACTATTTCTTCACACCCTCCAACCATCTCAACTATACCCTTTTTCTCTCAATTCTACACTTAAAGGCCTTATACCCATACTCTTAATCCAATCTCTAGATCCATTTGAAATCTCATACTCCAATGCCTTTCAACTTATTATTCAGCTACTTCTCAAAATCTCTAATCAACTCTACAACAATATCTGGATTCCATACTGTACCAATTTTTCTAACTAGAAAAAATCTTGCCAAATACCTTCCTATTCTAACTATAATACTCAAACACAACTCTTCCTACGTCCAACCAACAGAAGAAACAAAACTAATTACACTTACAGTTGCCCTTGTGGCTCTGCAGACCAACTACACTTCGAAACCAATACTTGTCCTCCCCTAGAACAAGCTACTCACAAAATTAACACATGGTCCACTATGTGGATCAAATATAATACACCTATTAACCAAATCCTAACAATTCAAACCTAGGTGAGTCTTGACCACTCTAGTAGGTTTAGGTCGCAGATAATTAGTTTAGCTTTTAGGTTAAGCTTTTAGTTTGAGCTTTTATTCTTGCATATAATTTATATTTATTTGTTATTATACAAATTAAGTCTTTATATAGCCAATATGTAATTACCTATATAAATTATTCAATAAAGATATGAGCAAGGCCTCACCTTAATACCAAAAAAAAAAAAAAAAAAAAAAAACATTTTAAAAGAAAAAAAATGTTCTCAAATAAGAGAACTTTATTTTAAATATCAATGTTCTTAAACAAAATTGAATGTTCTTTGAGAACATTAGAACACTGGATTTTAAATACTAGTTATAAGCATCATGTACGTACGTACGTACCTTATCGCTGCATGGTGCTAAGTCGTCACATATTATTACTTATGTAAATGTTGACATCCGTGATTATTTGAGACACGTGATGAATTTTGTGATGGTTCGGTAATTATAGCTATCGAAATTACGGGCAATTTTCGGTAGCAAGAATTCAGGGTTGGCCAATGGACCAAAAATATGGCTTAGCAGATACCAATGGACTATGTCCATTGACATCTTTTTTGGGACTATCATAGTCCATTGCCAACCCTGGCAAGGATATAGTTTTGATAATATAAATTTCGGCCGGTACGTTACTTCGGTATAATCTTGTACCAGCCGAGAATTATATAATCGAAAACTACACTTTTATTACCGAAAAATAATTATCGACGCATCATCACAAAATTCATCACCAATCACAAAAAAGTTATCCTATTGTATTACTAGTAGTTAGATTACCGGCTAAAATGAGCCGGGTAAATAAATAAATTTAGGAAATTAGATGATCATTCGGAAACTTATGCATATTATTTGACATGAACACCCATTATTGTATATGAAATTACGGAAATTGATTTTTGGGTGCATATGCGATGTCGTACAATGTACACATGTGTTATAGTGTTTGTTATCCTGCAGGTATTACGTACGCACGTATAAATTTATCGATTTGTAGCCTTTAGTTTGTATTTTTACAACCATTTTTCTTCCTTTTCTTTCACTTAAATAAAAATTTTATTTATCTTTCCTTTTCTACCAACTAACAATAAGGAATCATGCCAGAACTTTACGATACTGTTATATCATTTAAACAACTTTCTAGCGATTTTCTTAAAATTTTAGATCAGGAAGAAACTTTCGATGTGATAATTCATGTGGGAGACGAGATCACTAGTGAGTCGTTTAAAGCACACTCAATCATTTTAAGAACTAGATCTGAATACTTTAGAGCTGCGTTATCTGCTGCATGGAAAAAAAAAGAAAATGGATTTTTTGTTATTGATTTACGAGGCATGAGTATACCACATGCTATATTTGGACATGTGCTTTTGTACGTATGAGCAAATAAAATATTTCTTTTTAATCATGATTGCTTTTTACTATTTTGAAAATGATTAGAATTAATATAGTTTACTTATTTTCTTAAAGTTATATATATGGTGCATATTTGAAAGTCGAAAAGCTTGGAGTAACGGAAAAGCTACAATTACTAAAGGCAGCAGATATATTAATGATGGACGCTTTTGTAGATTATTTAGAAGCGGATTTAATTAGGACTGAGAAATCTTGGGTAAATGAGAAAAGTAGTGAAGTATTATATGTAGCATTACAAATTTCAAGGTGTAAAGAATTAGTGTCATTATGTAATGATGCAATTCTACGTCAACCAAAAACCTTCGTAAGCTCTAAAGAATTCTTATTCATGCCACATGACTACGTGGTCAGTCTGATAGAACGAGACATATTGGGATTGGACGAAATTGACATTTTCGCTGCCGTCATCATGTGGGGTATCAATAACACACCTGGCATTTCACTCGCTGACGATTTTTCAACCTGGACAGCCGACAACATAACCACTTTACAATCTAATGTAATACATCTCATTTCACAAATAAGATTTTTCCAAATGCCTCCGGATGACTTTATGAAAAAAGTAGGCCCATTAACTAGAGTATTTGCACCTGAACTTTATGATCAAGTTGTGGAGTATCATGCAAACACCCAATTTCAATTTATTTATGATGTTCAGCCTTTACGCCTTAATTCAACGATAATTAAAGAAAATGAAGAACCAGCTCTAATTTCCTACTGGATAAATCATCCGGAGACTGATTGTGATCTTCCTGAAAATCTGCCATTTGAAACATTTAACAAAATACCATTTGACTTTCATTTAATTTTCCGATGTCCTGGTAACGAATTAGCTCAAACTGCATGGAGAGATCTATGTTATAATCAAGGGCCGACTATGACAATAATTAGAACTAAAAATCAAAACGAAGATGAAGCGGTATTTGGAGGATACAAATCGATCAGTTGGTCCACAGAAAATCGGGATACCCATATAGGTGGAAATGGATTTATATTTGGATATTTGTGGCAACAACGGAAATTATTACTTCCATGGATGCTCCGGGTAAACAATCATCTTGATGCTGATATGTTTTTGGGTGATGGTGTGGAAGTGTTTATTGATTTCCGCCATGGGGAAAAGTTATTAGCCCATGCCAACGGTTTCGAAGATTTAGAAGAAACCATAGAAGAACTAGAGGTTTTTCGTGTTGTGAGAAAAGCAACGGATGAAGGGTGATTAGAAAACAAAAAGACCATTCGTGGATCTTCTTTTGCTAACCTTTTCAATTGTTACTCTCTTTTCTGCAGTGTTTCCGCAACATTAACGATACGAATACTCAACTCTATTGACACATTTAATCTTAGATAAAAAAAGCAAACCACAAAATAAAACAATACAATGCAAAAAAAAAAAACTTCGCCCATTCATTCTTGTAAAATATTTTCATCGGAAAAATTTTTATTATTCAACTTTTTTTTTTTTGTTATCAATAGAGTTAGATTTAATTCGCACGGCATAATAATTTTGGGAAATTTATTAAAAAAGGACATTTATAGTATTCATTAAAATTTCAAGCACAAATCACTACTTTGTATTAATCTCAATAGTAGCTTCATTTCGAGTTACGCATTAATAAAATTAATAAAATAGGAAGCGTGTTATTTGATATCATTGTCGTAAGTTTTTACTTTTACATAAATTATTCAACATTCTGTTGGGAAAATCTTCACCAGATACATAGCTTATATATTTTAGGTATATAGCTTTATTATAATGTATCTTGAGCGTAGTGGATCTAAAGAGAAGGCTTTTTCAAATTGATCGATCACTTACTTTTACCCACTAGTTTAGCGCACTTTTAGAAATTATATCATTTTACAGATTAACTATAAAAATTAAGTACAAACCAAGCAGCCTTTACTATATTCAAATATTAGGTACAATTTCGTTTTTAAATGGTATTTAAAAAAAATTTTATTAACGAATAGGATTTAGGCTTTCGTACTAATTTAGTACCGTACATTTTTAAAAACTTTAGGGTGTTCTCAAGCACCTAATCAACCCGTCGAAACGGGTCTGAGGGTAGTTTAACGAATCAATAGTATTGATTATTCCAATGAATAAGACAGGCTAAGGTTAACAATTAGGTGGCCGGATCTTGTATTGCCGGTAATTTCTAAATTAAGGTTAGATTTTCATATTCGTTCAACAAATAATTCATCGTTACAAGTGTAACTTGATAGTCCTGTGTTTGTCGTATTTTGATTCTATAAGCTACGCCATTTCCATTGTAGAACAATGTATAATAGTATAATTGTTGTTTGACTTTGTTTAGTAATTTGTCGGGTAGTTTTTTGAGGTCGATTACTCTGGGGTATCGATCCATTATCGTAGCTGCTTCCGGTCGGTCCTTTCTTTCAAATATAGATAGATATTTGTATCCTTTCAGGATTTGTTCTAAGTTAAGTACTCGTTTTTCTATTAGTTTCAACGGTGCTATTTCTTTTTGTACTTTTTGCTTTAATTTTGTTGCTCTTCGGATTTGTTTAGAAGTGACTTTTTCTTTATCTTTCATTAGGTCTTCTAGTTCTTGTTCATTCATTTCTGTCAGTTCTTCTTGTTCAAATTCCGAATCTACTTCTTCAAATATTCCAGGGTATATTTTCCTCTGGTTTGTCATTACTCTTATTTCCTTTGTGAAGTTTAGTCTGTTAATCATTTGTAATACTGGGTAGTCCTTTATTTGGTGAAATATATAATGTAAATTGTGTTGGATCATGGGTATTAATGGTAATTGCTGTTCTTCAATCTGATTCATTGAGAATATTTGCCAAGGCCCTAATGTTTCTGGTTCAGTATTTTTTGGTTTTTCTTTTTCCAATTTGAATATAAATAGTCCGAGTGTTATCAAGTATTTTGCTTGTTTAGCCGGACATCCTGTAGCTATCCATTCTTGGTCTGAGTAATATGAGTTTTCCTGAATTTTGATTAGTTTTTCATTTTTTACCACTAATTGTGCCTCCTCAAATATTTCTCTATGAGCTGTTGCTTCTATAGTTTCTATTGGTATTCCATAATCATTAAGTTTTCCTTTTCCTCCCATTCCGTTAAATGTTCCAAAAAATGATTTATTGGGGTCTATCCTTTGTCCCAAAAGGATATAATCTATGTTTTCAATTGTTGTAAACGGTATTGCCTGGGTCATCATTCTTCTAGGTAAGTTCAGAGGGTCGTGTAAAATTAATGGTCTGTCCAAGTATGCCATCGTTTCCGGATTTATTTGTGATGTATCCAAGCTGTTTGTACATTCTTGTTGTTGGTCCCTTTGGTTCCAGAGTTCCTCGAATATGCTGTAATTCTGGTTCGGATTCTCTCCAAATTGGTTTCCAATATCTTGCATGATGTTCATATAGTTCTTTCCAGGTACTTTTTCCTGATGTTTCGTTTTTCCAGTAATTATCCCTTATTCCTATTTCTGTTCTTTTCTGGTATATTCTTTCCAAATGATTGTTATAGTATCTTTGTCTCGCTTTTCTTTCCCACTCTTTTACGTTTTCCCCTATATAAGGTTCGTCTTCTTTTTTAAACTTCGAGTTCAATGAACTTTGTATGTTAAGTATTTCGCTAGTTATCCAATGGTAGTCAGAGTTTTTATAACAATTGTATATATCCAGCGGTTCCTTATCCAGCACTGTACTTCTTAAGACTACTTCTTCTAATTCTTCTTCTAAATCCTGTTTCAATATATTGGTTAACTTTATTGATTGTTGGATTGTTAGTTTCTTTTTTGGTCCAATTATTATTTCGTCAGGTTTATAGTTTATCGAATAATATTCTTCAAATAGTAGTTCAGGGCTTGGGAATTTCCAATGTGTCATTCCAAAATTGTCTGTGGTGTTTTTTGAATTCTTCGTAGTTTTCTATTTCGTGTTCTTTTTCTCCTATACTATGATTTGTTACTTTCCAATATAGTGTTATAATAAATAGTTGGAGGTTTGACTGTAATCCTTCTTTTATCCAGTTTAATCTTTCTTCCTCGTTTTTTACAAAAGTATAATTTGCTGAATTTGGGCTATGGTTTAAGTAATCCGTGATGTGATATATTATTTCTCTGGATTTGTCAATTATATAAAATATATGCTGAGTTCCTTCTTCTCTTTGGAGTATGGAGTATAGGTTATGTTGTATTTCTTTTTCGTGATCAGAGAATTCGTTTTTAAAATCTTGATTAAGTTTCTCGAAGATTGTGACTGACTCTTCGATAGTAAAGTTTTCTTTTCTTTTGGGAAATCCAAATCCTTTCAATCTATAATATATGTCAAAGTATTTTCCTATGTCAATTCTTTTCCACTTTTTCATTCGTATATTTTCTGTATCCTTTCTTTTCTTGTATTTCTTCTATTTCTTCTTCTATTTTCAGGTTATTTATTTCGTTAATCAATTCTTTAGTTCTTTTTTCAATTAACTTTTTTATTTGTTGGTTTTTAATATGTTTCCTTGCTCCTTCCTTACTTAATTCCGCAAGTATTTCTTCGTCTTCGTGAATTATTATATCTGCTCCTTCTTCAGAGTATATGTTTTGTAAAGCTTGAATAACGTTATGAGAGATCGTTGACAATTTTCCAGGTAGTAACGGTATATGTTCGTTAGTTGGTATTCCTTCAAATATTTCGTCTTTTATCGATCCCAGTTGTGCTTGTAGTATATCTAGTTTTTTGATATATAGATCTTGTGTTTTCTTTGAATCGTATTTGAATATTATTCCTGTTGGCGTTTGTATTGCCGGTGCCAAATCTTTTATTGCCTGTAATAATATTAATATGGCTCCTAT
>CAJVPY010000068.1:0-39061 GCA_910591965.1 Dentiscutata erythropus | reverse complement strand
TTATTTATATAAATATAAAAATTATATAAATTCTATTTATATCTATATAAAAATAAATTAATTTACTTTGGCTATTTGACTAAGGTAATCAGTGTTCGATATACTAAGTAAAAATGTTCAGCAGGCCAGAAACACTCCCCAAACCCCTAGTTTAAGCTAAAATTTATTTCTAGCTTTAATATTTAAGATGAAATTTTTTTGAAATTTTACATAATTCTACATAGATATATATATATATATATATATATATAAAATCTACATTGGGTTTATAAAACTACATAAAAATTTTACATAACTCTACATAAAAATTCTACGTAACCCTACATAAAAACAACATTGTGATGTTAGCTCATTTACAATTAATTCACCGACAATTATAGCTGTTCTCATAAATTCTGGGACAAGCTAAAAATTGCTCGTTTCCCGAAATCTCTTCGGTTCGTCCTATGAATCATCTAACTCTCCGGAAAATACATCGCTATTTCTGGATTGAAGTTCCGAAATCAATGACGTGATTCCGAAGAGTTAGGTGACCTTTAGGACGAAACCGAAGTGATTTTGAGAAACGACAATTTTTTAGTTTGTCCCAAAATATATGAGAACAGCTGTAACTTACCGATAAGTTAATTTCACCGACAATTATTTCACTGAAGTTCATTTCACCGACAAGTTTTTTTATAAATTACACTAACCTTAACTCTAATTATTGTTCATTTTATATGATCGTGTGAATTTTTTTGCCTTGATATTTTTGCCACGAAATGACATCATTTGTCAAAATATCGCGGAAAAACACCACACGGCTATATAATACAAACAATAATATCGATATTGGACATACGAAAATAACAGGTATTTTTTTTCATTGCGAGTTAATATCATCATATGCTGCTACGGAGCACATGGAAGTGACATTAACTCCGATTAAAAATGTCAATATTTTATAATTCTAACTTGACACTAACAACAATGACCAGAATTACTTTGTCGGTGAAATGAGCTGTCAGTGAAATGAACTTGTCAGTGAATTAATTGTCGGTGAAGGGATTGTTGGCGAAATGCGCAACAGGGGGAAACGTTGAAACGTCACAAAATTGGTACACAATTGATAAAAAAATTTTTTATATTATTTTACAATACTTTTTTGGAAGGCTCGCTTGACTTATGTTTTATACGAATATTGAAAATTTTTAAACAAACATGAAGCTCTCACTTTGCTTTACAACATATTTTTTGAATCCCCTTGAATCCCACGGTTTCGTCTTTTTGTAAATTTCGCAATTTGATTGGTTGACTAATCCCGTAGTGATATTTGACTGGTCGGTACAATGAGTGATCTGTGTAACTGAGAATGAAAATTATATCTATATTTGGACGTTTCCTCCTGTTGGAAATGCGCACCACTCAATAAAATAAATATTCGATAATTAGTGGGACTCTAGATTTTTAATATATAATGAATAATTAATCAGTTTCAATCAGCTTGTCGACAAACATTATAGTTACCGACAATTTATTCACAGATAAGGTTTATTTTACATTCACAGACAAGTTCATTTCATAGACAATATATTTTACCAACAGCATTAACCTTAAGTGGTATGCCTTTTATTCTAACGATCATGACCAGAATTGCTTTGTAGGTGAAATGAGCTGCCGTAAAAATATGCTGTTCATGAAATAAACTCGTCTTTAAATTTATAATTGGTAAAATAATTTTGGTTTAATTAATTATCGTGAACTCAGTTGTCTATGAAGTGATAACACACCCGCCAAAATCATGTACATAATTGGTTGTTAAATTTCAATCCAAGCATAATAATAACAAAATCACGATATTTTCAAATTTATTATTATTATTATTATTAAACCTATTTATTGGAATTTACCTAATTGCCGCTGCAAATTCTAAGTCGAATTACTTTCAATTAAAAAATTTAAATGCATTTACATTTCATTCAAAAAAAATTTTTTTAATACACGTATAAACTTTAAATACTACCAGTAAAACATGTTTTTGTTACGACAGCTCCAAGTTTTTGGAAGTTTTTTTTGCTCGTTCAAAATCTTTAACTAAATAGTTGCGTGACGTCATCGCGCAAAACCAGGAACGGAAGAACTAAGCAGAGGACATAATCAATGCATCTGATACTATAAATTTGCGCATAATTATGATGCATTCCAGCGCTATTAGCGCCGGATATTCAAACTTTATTAGAGAGTTATAGCATACATCATAAAGTAATTTATACTTATCTTCCCCTTACATATACCGGATTCTCTTGTTGGAGCCGGGTCACCCATGTCATTGTCGCTTGATAATGCATCACTGCTTAGCAGTCTTTTCTATCTATTGATCTACTGTCAGCTGAAAGAAGACAGCAATAATGCGAGTTTTAGCCAATCATCGCTGTAACATGAAAACAATCATTACAGTAAATACAGTAAATAAAACAATCATCTAATAGCTCTTTACAGTTACGTAGTGTTAGGATAAGAAAGTTTGTATTCTAAAATCATTCTAACAGCTCTTTATGGTTAGTAGAGTTCCAATTTTGGTAAATCCATCGTTCATATCTGAATCATCCAGATAACTCAGATCCAGATAATCCGAAAGGTGTTCGAATAATTATCCGGATAATCAGAAAGGTATTGGATAATTATCCGATATAAATAATAAACGGATAACCGAATAAATTCAGATCCAATTATCTGATAATTATCTGTTTATACACTTACAGATTGGAGCTCTAATGTAGGGATGGGCAGCTTTTTATATGTACGATTACTTATTATTGCATCAAATTTTTTAATAATAAGTAATAATAAGTAAAAAAAAAAGCTGCTATCTGCAAAAGCAACCTGATCGGCAGAATTTAAACTTCAGAGTTATGTCTACCGTGATATATATGTGAGTCATGTGAATCATAATCAGCCATAATAATAAATAGTTAATAATGTTATGTATTAATAGGTAAAGGTTAAAAAATTCATATTGATTACATAATTTATTAATTGCCCATCCCTACTCTAATGTTTAATGTTAGGATAAGAAAGTTCATATTATAAAATCATTCTAACAGCTCTTTACGATTAGTGTTAAGATAAGAAAGTTCGTTAATGTTAGGATGAGAAAGTTCGTATTACTATTCTAACAACAGGAGGAAATATTGATGTTACACGACTGATCCCTCACCCGGTGTGCAACATATAAAAAATCATTTTACAATACCAGATAATTCCGTTAGTACATGTTATAATCCAACACCATTTTATTATAATAAACCAGGTGTTGTGTTATAATCATAACATGTACTAGCGGGGTGATCTGATATTGTCAAAATAATTTTTTTATTTGTTGAACACCGGGTGAGGGATCAGTGTTTCCTCCTTTTCATCTCCTAATGATTATTTTTGGGATGAAAATTTAGCACTCTTTATAGTTAGCATTAGGATTAGAAAGCTTGTATTATAAAATTAGTCTATTAGCTCTTTATGATTATTGTTAGGATGAGAAAGTTTGTATTATAAAATCATTCTAACAGCTCTTTATGGATAGTGTTGGGATGAGAAAATTCATATTATAAAATCATTATAATGCTAGCATTTTGATTATGGATGTTTGTACTATAAATTAAAATTTCAGAAAGAAACTTCTTTTTTTTTTGCCGATATGTCCACATAATTCACATGTGCAATATGGTACTTAATATTAATCTTTAACTCAATGATGAAAATAGAAACATGCTCTGATGCGGTATAATACGATATTTATTAATTAAAAAAACTTTGCTGTTTTATTGATTTGCTTTTGGTGATAGACTTTTAGTGAGAACTAAACAAATCTCTATAACTGTTAAATTGAAAAGAATACAAACAATATAATGTTTTATTGGTTTGCCTGTTTTGTCTCGCTATTAAATTCATAATATGCATTTCAATCTGCGATGCCGAACAAATACTGTATAAAAGAACTGTGCCACAGACAGACGCATTGAAAATAAAAATTTTTAATATATAAATTTTTTTTTTTTTATCATTTTTAAAAAACAAAACATTTAAAAAATAGAAAAAAATTCAAATTACTGGTAGATTGGCCATATCACAAAAAGTGGTTATGGTGATGTGTGTAGTATAGTCGTTCATATTAAATCCCCATCAGCATTGGCAAATCAGTATCATGACTAGTGTTGGCGGTAGAATTAATTTAACAAATTAATATGGTTATGGTAATAAGATATTTTTTCTTTTATTATTAAATGCTTCATTTAACAAAGAAACTTATTTTAATTATATTATACACGAAACCACTGGTTAATAAATACATGTGGCAGCTAAAATATTCAATATACGTATAAATAAATTTTCATTCGCAACTTCACATAATAACGAAATATAATCTGAATTATATAGAACTACTGTGGCTCTGCCACGGAAACTGCAAAAATTCATAAAAATTTTAATAACATCCGTAATTTTCATTAGGTATGAGTTAAATTAAATAAATACATATACCTCTTACTCTAAATCAAGCTACCCTTAACTTTTAAAAGGATGGTTGTCCGGAAAGTAATATCACTGCTAACAGAGATATTACTTAATATTATAGCAATAGTAAATTTTTTGGTAAGATAATACTTGAAATTTAATCGAAGGCAATAAAAAATTAAGTAAATTATTAGCTTTGGTCAATAAACTACAATTAAGCTATACATATACTAAGTTGGAATGAATAAAAATAAGATTAATTTCTTATCTTAAATACTTCAATAATTAAAACTATTAACTCATAAACCCAGAATTGAGTTATAAGGATTTCTATTGTGAGCTATTGTAAAAATCTATTATATAGTTAGTAATTAAGCTCCATTAGTTTCATATTGGAGGTATCATAATTTATATCATGAGTTATTGTGTATAATATACCTTCTATTCCGGTTGACATAGTACATTATTAAGGTCGAGTTAGATATATGAACAATAGTTGACCAATTAAATTTGTCTATTAATCTTTGATTAATTATATATAATAACTATTATTAGTTAATTATTTGATCTAATTAGTTTATTAGTCAACTAATTAACTAGTCAACTAATTGACTAATCAATCAACTAATTATGTAAAATTTTAATTAATTAGTTAACTAATAGTCTATTAATCGATTAATGACTATATGATTTCTATCCTTATATACAAGGTTGGTAGCACAGACAAACTTTTAAAATTTGTTAAGATTAGGGTCAAGATCAGATTAAGAAGTAAAGAAGATACAAAAACTTTTTGCAGAACACCAAAGGTGGTTTCTTATGCTAATTTTTGAGCTATAAGTGAGTTTTGACAGAATAAATAATTGTTTTAAATTTGCTTGTTTGTGTAACTTTACATCTAATTTTGACTTATGTCACAACCTGGTATACATTATCCAAGTGTATAATGGAGATACTCGGATAAAATTTTTTACAGGCCTAACACTAATATTAAAAGGCTGTTATAAATAGTTATTTTGCTTTATTTACTGAGTTTACTGTAATTGGTGCTTGTAGTTGAATTCGTGTTATTGTTTTAGCTGGCTTAGTCAGCTGATTTTCTAAAAAACTAACTTAGTCGATTTGATGTTAGATTATATTAAAGTAACCAATAAGATTTGGGTAGTTTCAAGAACAAGAAACCTAATAATATTTTTGTGATCATTATATCACATGATTAAGTGTTTGCCTAAGTAAGGGTTAGATAATATGATAGTTTAATCTAATTTTTTGGTGTTAGTAAACAAATGATGTCATATATGTAATGTGATGATTACTGAGTTCCATGTTCTTGGATCTTAGTAGCTAAACTACAAAAAATTTTCTACTTACGTGAGCAATGACCAATTAAAATAATCAAAATATTGAAGATTCTTTTAAGATTTTAAAAAATATTTTTGATTCTAGCGAAGATTTCTCAATAACAAATTGATTAAACTCAGTAAAATTTTTTATTTTAATTCTATATCTTTATTGAATTAAAATAAAAAAATTTATCAAATTTTGATAGATATTTGTTGAGAAAGCTTCACTAAAAGTTTTAGAAAATATTCAAATATTGTAGAAAAAACAAAAATTAGCGTAAATTTTTTTTTAACTTTAAGAAATGATTTTTCAATAACTATCAATTCAAATTTGATATTTTTTTTATTTCAATTCTATAGGCTTATAGAATTAAAATAAAAAAATTTATTGAAATGAATAGGTTGTTGTTGTGAAAGTTTACAAAGTTTTTTTAAAAATAATTAGCCACAGCAACTTCTTTATAAGTACTTAAGCTTTGAATAAAGATTACTTAGCACTTACCTGATCAAATTTGATCATTTTTTAAATTTTAATTTTTAAGTTTATAGAATTAAAATAAAAAAATTTGGTCTAATTTGATCAGGTAAATGCTGAGTAATCTTCATTCAAAGTTTAAGTATCTATAAAAAAAAAAGCTGCAGCTAATTTTTTCTAAACTATTTAGTAAATTTTTTTGACAATCATCTATTCAATTTTAATAATTTTTTTATTTTAATTCTATAACTTACAGAATTAAAATAAAAAAATCATCAAATTTAGAACGATACATGTTAAGAAATATTCATTGAAAGTTTAAATAAAAATTTATTGTAATTTTATTTTTTAAAATTTTTTTAAAAATATTTAAATAAGAATTTTTCAACAATTATTAATTCAAATTTAATGAAAATTTTTTTATTTAATTCAATAAGTTTATAAAATTAAAACAAAAAAAATTATCAAAATTAGGTAGGTGGTTATTGAGAAAATTTACTTGGCATTTATCTAATTAAATTAGACCAAATTTTTTTATTTTAATTCTAAAACTTATAAAATTAAAATAAAAAAATTGATCAAATTTGATCAGATAAGTGCTAAGTAATCTTTATTCAAAGTTTAGATACTTATAAAAAAGATGCTGCAGATAATTTTTTTAAAAAAATTTGTAAACTTTCTCAACAATAACCTATCCAATTTTGATAAATTTTTTATTTTAATTTAATAAGCCTACAGAATTAAAATAAAAAAAATTTATCAAATTTGAATTGATAGTTGGTAAGAAATTATTATTCAAAGTTAAAAAAAAAAAATTTACTCCAATTTTTTAGTTTTTTCTAAAATATTTAAAAAATTTTAAAATATTTAGTAAAGGTTTTTAAACAACTATCTATCCAAATTCAATGATTTTTTTTATTCTAATTCAATAAAAGTATAGAATTAAAAAAAAAAAATTTACTAAGTTTAATTAACTTGTTATTGAGAAATCTTTGCTAAAATCAAAAATATTTTTCAAAACCTTAAAAGGATTTTCAATATTTTGATTATTTTAATTGGATATCACTTACATGAGTAAAAAATTTTTTGTAATCTAGCTACTAAGGTCATCATAAGTAATATTAATAATTAATTAATTAATTGTTGATCTAATTAGTAATAATGCATTATGAGAAAAATAAGATTGCAATAAATATATTTTTCTTTATATAATAAGTAATTCAATATGTAATTTATTACTCTTTCTTATACTTAATAATCAAAGAAAAAGTAGTTATATCAAGATTATAATAAGTTATTTATTTATTAAAATAGTTTTTTTTAATAACGGAATTGATTTAAGGTTAATATTTCTGCTCTAATTTTGAAGGTTTTGGATTTAAGATTTTACTTTAGCTTGTCTCAACTTTTACAACAATATTGAAACAGAAAAATAGGTTTTATATAAATTATTTGGGCCAGAAAGATAAATTTATTGAAAGAACAACTTTTAATATAAAGACTTTGAAGTTTTAAAACTTGAATGTGTTACTGTATTTTTGAGCAAAAAGATTAGTCTTAAATAGTTTCTAACCAGTATTATATATATAGTGGCTAATTTTTACTAAATTATCTTAATTCTATAGCTATTAATTCATACAGGTTGGATTTAACTTAGATAGAAACAATTTGTATCTAGAAACAATTTGTATCTAGAGAAATTTGTATCTAGAAACAAATTGTCACTTTTCTATAACAACTTAATTTTAGCATTGTCAATCTTTTCTGTCTTTTCCACTATATATATTACTAAATATATAACTAATATATTTATAATAAAAATAATATACTAAAAAGAATAATAATAATAAAAAAATTTATGTATTGTGACTACCAGGTAGCTGCGCATACTAGGCTGATATATTATTAAATTATTTTAAGCTATTTTAAACTATTTTATTATATATCTTATAATATAATATGTCCAAAAATCCCTAACAAGAATGCTCATATTTGTGTTAGTTGATTATTTACCATCCTGAAATATTTTGATATTACTCTATTTTTTCTTTAAGTTTGACTTAATGCTATCTAAATTTTATGATTAATTCTAATTCTACAATATAGCAAAAGTTTTGATAACTTACTTTATTTTACTTGTTAACTTATTAATAGTAACTTATTATTTACAACTCTAATTTTATTTTAATTAGCCTCAGATTGTGAAGGTGTGAGCTAACTCTTGGCCAGCTTAGCCAATGGACTGGGGTTAGTCTATATCACTATACTAATATTAAAATTTCATAAAGAATTTTTTTTTTGTCAATATGCCTATTACTAATATGTATACATATTACACCAGTTAAAAATCAGATTTTAACTAAATAATAATCAGTAATGTATAGTGCAAATTATGGCTCATTTAATATATATTTACTAGGCAGTATATATAATTTATTAAATAAATATATTATCTAATGAATACATAGTAAATAATACAATATATTACTGATTATTATTTAGATAAAATATAATTTTTTAATTAGTGTATATATGCAAGAGAATGAGACTTACTTATATCTTTATTATTATTAACATATCAAACTACTAAGCAAAATATGACAAAGATAACTCTATTATTCTTGATATATAGAAGAGAAGCTAGATTTTCTATTTAATTTAGAGAAAAATAAAAAGTTATTAGAAGAAATATTTATTTAAAGACTTTTTAAATTAATTGAGGTATTATCTCAAGTAAGAAACAATGCTGTTAAAAGAGTTGAAAAGGTACAAGAAAATAATAAAAGAGACACAATTATCTTTTATTTCCTGTAGTATAATTAAGAAAAGAAGATTTAATATTAGTATAAAGCATCTCAACAATGTTCTAAGAGTCATAAACTTTACCCAAAATAGAAAAATTCTTTTGTTGTACACAAAGTTCTTAAAAAAGATGTGTTCAAACTTTGTTTTGTTGATAGAAAAATAATTAAGTTTCTAATAAACCAGAAGTTGCCGAAAAAGTATTATATTAAATCAAGAAATTTATAATAAAAGTAAGAATAAAAAAGGATAAAAATTAATTCAAATTACTCTTAAATAGAAAACAATATATTATAATAACATAAAGATCATCATTAACAATTAGCTTGTAATTTTTTTTATATTAATTGATAATTCATTTGTCATCTGGAAGGGATCTGCAAAATTTTATAAGTAAAGTTTACTATTAACAAAAATGTGGCGAGTCTACATTTAAAACTCTAAAACTTTTTTTTACTAAGACAATAATCTTGTCAATTAATTTAAAGTTGTAAAGCTCATCAAGATGCATTTAATGGTGATAAGAGCATCAAAATCAGCCTAGTGGTTCTTGAGATATCTTTAAAAAACTTTTTGCACATATATAAAATTCCTTTTAAAAAAGTTTTTTTTTTTACTGCAATATTTTTTATTCTCGGGACAGTGCATTTTTTTGCATTTTTTTATAATTTGCTAATCACCCAACGTTGAGTGATCAGCCTAATTATTGGATAAATTTAATCACATCAGTACAAAAAAGTAGATTTTATCTGCAGATCCTATGCAATACACTCACCTGATTTGGGGTGATATACTATCTGAAGTGATAAGCTGATGATGCAGGAATAAAGTTTTTATTTATATACATATGTACATATGTATTAACCTGTTTTTTGGTATTTATATCAATATATAGTACTCAATGTTACTAGTAAGAACCTGTGCTATTTAGCATGGGTAAAGGCTGTTAAAAAGTTGAATCTTTTTTAGTCCAGACTATTAAATAGGACTTTGATAAGAAGTTGAGTTTTTGCATAATATACATTATTGTGTAGCCACATTGTTACTGCCATAGTAATATTTATGTACTTAAAATACTTAGATTAATACTAAATTAATATAAATAAAATGAATTTAAGCTGTATATATTTATGGACTTGAATGTCTGATTTAAATGTCAAATTAATATACTTATACACTAAATTATTGTGAATAAAACTTATTTTGAAGACTTAGAGTTATAATAATAAGTTTTCTATGCTCATGCACTAAATGAATATGAATAAAATGATACGTGAATATTATGAACATGATATTAATTAAATACTAAGATTAATATAAATATGCAGTATATTCTTTATACTCACAAAATATAAATATGCAGTAAATAGTTATCTGCTCAGATGTTCTGGCTCAGTCCTTAAAACCATGGCTCTAGCTTGAGCTATATTATTGCCATATGGTTTTAAAGTTATGTAGTTAAAAAAAATGATATGCATCATTAATTTGAGTCAGTTAATCTCCATTGCCTAATTTTAAACTATGGCTTTATTAGCTCTATTTCTTTTATATAACTTAAGGTAAGCCAAAATCTAATGTGCAATATTATATTTATACCTGCGAATTAAAATGAAATCAGTTAAAATTCGGGTTACATGAATAGAAATGTTATGACCCGGTTGAGATATCTAACCTGGATTACCTGGATAATTCAAATATGAGTATAAATTCTACTTATCTATTTTTGTATTAAATGCCTGTAACTTAAGAAAATAGACCAATGAATATCATTTGGGCTGAAATTGAGTTAAAAATAGCAATTTTGCTAGCAAGTTGACCTACAGGTTAACTGCCTGATAGTTATAATTGACCCTGGGTTATCCATTCACTTCAGGTGGTCCGGGTCAGAACACTAACATCTTTAAAAAATTTTTACTTGTGTTTTATATTTGTATTGTGCTTTACTGACTTTTGGGCTTCGCTTTATTTTTTATTTACATCATTTTTATTGTTTTACTTTTTTTATCACCTTTGCTTTTTACTTGCAAAAAATCAAAGAAAAAAAACAAAATTCTGAAAACCTTGGAAAGTAAAATATAAACATAAAGTAAAATAGACATACAAGCACAAAAAAGAAAGTTTTTTAATTGAATTAAGTTGTTTTCAACCAATTCAATTTTTTTTTTTTTTTTCTAGCATAATACTATTTAAAACAAATACTTTATTTTGCCTTTTTTCAACTTTTCACAAGTTTACTACTCTAAGTTTTTGTATCTATTTTGATAATTTTGCTTGTTTTGCATCAGATTTTTTACTGGTTCTAATAAAATAATAACTAGTAATCATCAAAGACTGAAATTAAAGATCATAACAAAGACAATAATAAAGGTCTTAATAATCACTTCTATATTAATTTTAAATTTAATAAAGTAGTATCAGTAATAGGTAAATAAAAGAGAAACCAATCTTTTTTTATATACTAGTTAATTAAAAAGAACTGATATTAATTATGATGCAATTAAGTGTGTATAATTATTAGTACTCTGCAAATTCAAATTTTGATTTAATTTTTCAGAGCACTAATAATGATGATATAATTTTGTTTATATATAATTAGTATTTAATAATATTAATTAAATTTTTGTAATTATTTTTTGTTTTATTTTATATAAAAATAAAAAAAAATTGCTAAAAGGAATTTATTATATATAATTTTGGTTGTTTACATTTAGTATTTCATGAATTCTTTTTATTTTTTTTGTTAAGAGTGATGATCTGCAAAAAATCGTTACAATTTCGCATGTATGTGATATAATTGTTGGATAAATTCTAGCCTAATAGCACTCAATGTATAGTTGAAGAGATATATAGCATACATCAGCATGTATGATGTATAACTGAAACAGATATATAGCATACATCAGTACGATTGATATATAATTGATAGATATATATAGTGCAATTGATATATAAATATACAATATTGGGCAAAAATATTGAATAATGATAATTTGGCAAATGAGCATGTGCTGCTTTGCAGCACGTGTAGCCAATTATTTGTCAAATTACTGTATTCAACAATTTACCCAATATCGATATTGGTGTTATTTGACAATTTTTATTATGATTGGTGGGAGTCGCTCACTGAGTTTTAATATTGAATACTAATTATATGGTAACACATAAAAAATAACAAAAAGAAATTTTTTCATGATCATGAGTTTGCCAGATAATTGTTATTAGCTGGTAGTTCTCACCCCATAATTGCAGGCCGGCTATTATTCAGAAGCTTTGTATGACATGATCTTAGCCAGTAGTTTTTCACCTATATAACGCAGACCAACTATAAAGATATGTTTAAGCTGGTACAAAATAGCAAGATTCTACTGAGGGAGGGTAGGGCAGGTTGCGAAATTGATTTGCCTCTTGAAAAGGCTACTGTTGTACTGCTCTATTGCTCTTCCATTCCAGAAATAGAAGTAATATAATCATGAAGCGTATAGTTTATTCGTAAAAAAAATGCCATATGTTCCCAAAAACTAAACTCTGATAGATCAACATGATAATATCTATCACATATATAGTTGTTAGGTGAAACTTTTTTTGCTTGGTGATGAAAGACAAAATCTAAGCCCCAAAATGATGAAATCTAAACCCCTGACGAAAGTCTAAACCTTGAATTCTGCTGACAAAAGATGAAACCCTAGTGCTCTCGCTAAAAAAAACCAACTGAATTGATGAATCTTTATGATAATAATGAATCCCTACTTCTTTTGCTAAAAAATTACTACTGAAATTTTGGTTTTGATGAAGCTATCAATAAAATAATAAAATTATACCTATAATTTTAGATTTTTAACTTGTTGATAAATCATTAATGAGGCTTTTTATTTATATTTAATACTGAAGATGTTTATTGACTTGTATGTATATTTAGAGTTTAAAGCCAATTACAGAAATTATAAATAGCAAATAAGCCATTAGTATCTATCTTTAATGCCAAAGATGTTTATTGGCTTGACCTAGCTTGTATTTTTAGGGTTTGAAATGCCAATTACAGAAATTTTATAATTTAAAATCTGAAAACAATATATGTATGTATCTTTTATTAATTTTTACATATTATCTGTACTAATTTATTAATAAAAAGCTTTTATTGATTTAGCAGGATATCGATATACAGAAATGTGTGAAATAATCTTAATTGTGCTAGTTTACTTAAGTTACTTATTAAAATTGATATATATGTTTTAAATTTTAATCTTATATAAATATAAATGTAGGAGTCAGTATAGTTGCTGTCCAAACCTAACTAGTTTGGGGCTTTGGGACTTTCTAGGATATTAACCACTATTTGAGACTAGTTAAAGCCATGGAACTTGTTCCAAACTTACTGTATAAATTGGGATTTGAGACAAAATTTTAAATATATCCAATATGGACCAATAATTATAACTATTTGGATGGCAACTATAGAAGCCAGTAGCACCCTTACTTACACTTGCTTCTGTTTTTTTATCAGTTTCTTTACCTTTCATCAGTTTCATCACCTTTCACCAGTTTTGTTACCTTTCATCATTTCGTCATTTGAGATTTTAGTTGACAAAAGACGAAACTAGGTTTTGCATTTTGTCAGTGCAAAATCTCACAGTTTCATCTAACAACTATAGTCATATATTTATAATTTTTCATACCTATACTGTATTACATAGAAATATATTATTACGAATAGATGCTTGTGTCAACTCTAACTGCCATATTAATTTGTCATGGCAAATTCCCAGTTGAAAGCGACAATCAAAATTTAGGCCAGGAATTACCTAAAACTTTTTACTAATAAAATTACAGCTGTCTATTTAAGTAAAAAATAGTTGCTAGGCCAATTTTACTATAGTTTGGGCCTATTTTCTCAAAAAGGTTCAGTAAACAAAGTTACAGAACAAAATTTATATCTTGATTAAAAAATTTTACAATTGATTTAAATTTTTTCAAGCAATATGAGCAGCATGTACAAGTTAAATAGATTAGAAAAAAATGTTATTTTCCATAAATATTGTAAAAATCAAATCTGTAACTTTAAAACTTCAGATAAAAAAAAAAGATGCAACCTGTGTATCTAAAATATTAATATATATATAAATGTACTTATACATAATTTTATTAATTAAAAATCAATTATTAGAAAATAAATATAACTATGGATAATTTTGATTTACTTAGAATATCAAACACCCAATATTATGTGCATGCAATTCTTTTTGAATAAATATCAATACTTAATTTATTCATATATGTATAGTCGGTAAGTACAGTATAATGATAATTTAACAATCAGTATCAACTTACTTATGATTATATTTATTTCTCATTAAATTTTTTTTAGAGATGTTAGTGTACCACTCAAAATGGATAGGTAACCCAGGGTCAATTATAATCATCAGGCAATTAGCCCATAGGTCAATCCACAAGTTACCTGCTGGCAGAATTGCCATTTTTGACCCAATTTTAACCCAAATAATAGATATTTATTGGCCTATTTTCTCAAGTTACGGGAATTTAATACAAGAATAGATAAGTAGAATTCATACCTATATTCGAATCTTTCGGGTTAGATATCTCAACTGGGTCATAACCATTTCTATTCGCGTAACCCGAATTTTAACTATTGTTTGCAAGTATAAATATAATATTGCACATTAGGCTTTGGCTTACTTTAAGTTGTATAATAGAACAGAGCCAATAAAGCCATAGTTTAAAATTAAGCAATGGAGATTAACTGACTCAAATTAATAATATGTATCATTTTTTTAACTATATAACTTTAAAACCACATCACAATACTGTGCCCAATAGCACAGCTCAAGCCCAAAGCCATGGTTTAAGGGCTGAGCCAGGATATCAGAGCAGATATCTATTTACTGCATATTTATATTTTGTGAGTATAAAATATTAGAAAACTTCTTATTATAACTCTAAGTCTTCAAAATAAGCTATTCAAGTCAGTGATTAGTTCATTTTATTCTCAATAATTTAGTATAAATATATACAACTTAAATAGATTTTATTCACATTAATTTAGTGTTAATCTAAGTATTTAAGTATATAAATATTACTATAGCAGTAACAACATGGCTACACAATAATGCATATTATGCAAAAACTCAACTTCTTATCAAAGTCCTATTTAATAGTCTGGACTAAAAAAGATTTGACTTTTTAATAGCCCTTACCCATGCTAAATGACACAGGTTCTTACTAGTACTATTGAGTACTATATATTGATATAAATACCAAAAAACAGGTTACATACATATATATGTATGTATATAAATAAAATTTTATCTCAGCATTATCAGCTTATCACTTTGGATAGTATATCACCCCAAATTGAGTGAGTGTATTGCATAGGATCTGCAGATAAGCTCTACTTTTTTGTATCAATGTGATTAAATTTATCCAACAATTAGGCTAATCACCCGACATCGGGTGATTAGCAAATTATAAAAAAATGCAAAAAAATGCACTGTTCCAGGAATAAAATATGTTGCAGTAAAGAAGTTTTATATATATGTAGAATGTTTTTTAAAGATATCTCAAGAACCATTAGGCCGATTTTACCGTTCTTACTGTGCCTTGATGAGCTTTACAACTTTTAATTAATTGACAAGATTGATTGTCTTATAAAAACATTTTAGATGTAGGCTCGCCATATTTCTGTCAATAGCAAATTTTTAATTATAAAATTTTGCAAATTCTCTCCAGGTAACAAATGGTTTATCAATTAATAAAAAAATTGCGATTTATAATAAACATTAAAATTTTCGAATTTCTTTGTGATAAATATAATTTATTAACAATATTTTATAACATTATTACAACTAAATTACTGGACACTAGACATACAATGGACATACACTAGACAATTCGGAAATGTCCAGTGTCCATTAAAAAAGCACTGGATATATAGATTGCCCAACCCAGACCAATAGTACTTATATTATACTAGTTAAAAAATTATATTTTAACTAAATAATAACTAAATAATCAGGGTCTAAAAATGGCTTGCACAAGATGCACATGTGCAAGTATATATTTTTTTTGTACAAAAGAAGTTCTAAATGTATATGCACTAGTGTGCAATTAAATTTGAATAAGAAGCTTGTGCAAAAAATGATATGCAAGAGAAATTATAAAATTTTATTGTACTAAAATTTAGTTTAAATATAAAATATGGATAGGCTAAAGCTATTCTGAAAAGGTTCAAAAGAAAAATGAATGAACATAAAATATGAGCAAGGTTTAGCTTTAATTTTGGGAAAATATCCAAAATATTCCAAAAAAATCAACCAAAAATATAAAATATATCTGGTACAGTAATTTTTAAATTTTTATACCATTGAATTACTTAGAAACAATAAATAAGTACATATAAAAATAAAATTTATATGCACATGTGTGCAACTAGCAGTTGGTTGTGCAATTAAAACCTATAATACAACTGCATTTGTGCATGTAAGTTTCGATCTGAATTTTAAACCCTGTTTGGAGGTAATAAATATGTGCATATAAAAAAAAATTTATATGCACACGTGCAACTAGTAGTTGGTTCGTGCAATTGTGCAAGAAGATTTCGAGCTGAATTTTAAACACTGTAAATAATAACCAGTAATATATAGTGCAAATTACAACTCATTTAATATATATTTAATAGGCAATATATGTAATTTGTTTAAATAGATATTTACCTAATGATTATATAGTAAATAAATTATAATTCGTACTATATATTACTGGTTATTATTTAGTTAAAATATGATTTTTTAACCAGTGTAATATACATATTAGTGATGTTATATCGGCAGGAAAAAAAAAATTATTTATGAAATTTTAATATATAGTACAAACTCTAACTTTAAAGAGCTGCTATAATGATTCCATTATATGAAATTTATCATCCCGACACTAACCATAAAGAGCTGTGAGAATGATTTTATAATATGAACTTTCTATTCCAATACCATAAACATTACTTAGATTTACATGGGACATTAGACACCCCCATTAATTCATGGGGATTGTTCGGTTTAGCATTGTGCAATGCGCATATCATTCGCATAATCATACGCATGATTTTTAGTGCTACAATGCGAGCCTAAATTTTAAGGGATAAGTGTGGTGCAGACAAAGTTCTTAAAATTCGTTAAGATTAGGGTTAGGGTCAGGGTTAAGAATTAGAAAGGGTATATATATAGTAAAATTACCCAACGAAAACTTTGCTAGAACACCAAAGGTGGTTTCTTATACTGATTTTTGAGCTATGAGCGAACGAACGATTGTTTTGAATCTTCTTCCTGATCGTGTAACGTTACACTTAATTTTAAATCCGAATGCATAATGGAGCTACTCGGATAAAATTTCTTACAGGGCATAACACTAACCGTAAAGAGCGTAGTCGATTTATGTTAGATCATATTAAAGTAACCAATGTGCTAAGAGTAGGTGCCGAAAAATTCCGAAAAGAAAATCAACGAACATAACATTATGAACAAGATCGCTGATGAAATTTCCGATAAGTTCCGAAGATAAAAGATACTACGGCTGTTTTCATTAGACATTTCAATGTTGTTGATTAAGTTTTTGATGTCGGTCGATTCGGCTGTCAAAAATTTTTCAGATGTCCAAAAAATAATGAAAGCATCTGTAATCGACTTCGATTTAGCCGGCTAAGCCGAATTTTAAATATCAACCTAGTCAAGTCGATAAATAAGGATCGACTACAAGCACTAACTGTAATTATTGTTCTTATGCTATACTGATGATTAGCTAAACTCACATGAATGCTGTCTTCTTTTTACATGTCGTGTATTATGTAAGGAAGTTTTGGAAACGATAATTATTCATCTTCATCCTGCAGGGGGAAGATTGTAGATCAAGGAACCCAGTGATATCTTCATAATAATCACGTCACATGATTAAGTGTTTGGCCTACGTTAGGGTTAGTGTTAAGGTTAGTGTTAGGGTTAGGTGATAAGTTATTTTAGGCTAATTTGTTTAGTGCTAGTAAACAAATGACGTACTGCATGATTTCACGTGATGTGATAATCACTGGGTTCCTTGTTCTACAAGTGTCCCATGTAACTCTTTTAGGGTATACCGATACAATAGAATTCGCGGAGATGACTACTAATAATGTCTAGGAAGAAACAATGAAAAATTGTTGGAAAAATGAAAATGAATGCATTTTCATTAATTCAAAACACGTATATAAGTAGTTGAGTCGAAAGGAAATACTGATTAAACAAGTTCAAATCAAATCCCTAAATAATAATTTCTATAATAATTTCTTAATAATATCTACGATACAGTATAATCTTTAAATAATAAATTCACAATATTTTACAATGAAATACATTTCTTGGTTAATCATTCTTATTTGTATCGTCTATGGTCTGTCAGTTCAGGCATCACCTCTTCCTGAAGGTAATATATATATATATGTATCTACTAGTTACCCGGGATCCCTAATTTCTCCCCCAGTTCTGATTAGATATTTGCAAATGCTATCTCTGATTGGACAAAATGGACTACGCCACACTTCGTCTACTAATCAAATTTAAGATCAGGTGTAACATAAAATTTCAAAAAAAAGTCGACAGTAACTTAAAATTTTGATTACAAAACCGCCTTTCGTGTTCTAATAAAAAAAATTCCTTGCAAAATTTTTTCTATTATTTGATCGAAAGGGAGGATTTTTCTTCGTCCAATAGGAAGTGGGGGGATAAATTAGTAAACCCCCAGTTACCCACCCTCACAAATTGGAATAACCAAATAATTAAACCTATTTTCTCAAATACTCATAATATTTTCATTTTTTAGTTAACCACGCGAAGCGATGTGATCCAGGTGATGGCCCTGGTTGTGGATCTGGTGACTGCTGTGACTGTCCAGAATGTTAAGTTTATATAAATTAACAAGATACTTTTTAAGTGTGTGCTTGGTGGTCTTTAGTGTTTAGTAAGCGATAATATTCAGGGTGTTTCCAAGTGTCTTGATAGATTAAAATGTACCGAAAAAATAAGTTTTCAGATTAATATTCTTTATTATTTTTTGTACTGAATTTGCAGAAATTAAATAAATTTTATAGAGTAATAGATGATAATACTCAAAATTGATTGTAATTTATTCGATCTAAATATTATCACCAGTGTTGGGAAGCTTACGTTCTCATGAATATATATCCATAGATTTGAGAACATTTGAAATTCAATAAATGATATCTATGAAAAGAATTCGAGAACATAATACTCGAAAATATGTTCACCATATTAGTATAATAGCATAATGTAAGATGGGAAATTGAGCAAAGTTTCGAAATTATTCGAAAAGAAAATAAAAGACGAAAATGGTTGGGATAAAAATTTGCATAAAAGTTCGATATTTTCCGAAATAAGGGATTTAAAAAAGCTGAAATATATTGTAAATAAATTTTACGGTTGAGGACATAAATAAATTTCTGAGAAAATTAATTTGTTCTCATGAGAACATAAATCTTAACCTGATTTCAAATACCGAATGAAATGTGTGCAACGAAGAGTATGGTTTATTGGTAAGTTAAGTCGCTGTATCTGATTGGGTAACCTATTCTTGTGACTTCGGTTTAGGATTTCTATATTTATACACTGCATATTGACATATGCATTAACTTTAATAATACAACTAGGCGCTTGAATTGCTTAAAGGGAGTTAGAATTAATGATGCCTGACGAGTGACGAATGACGGAACTATAACAAATGTAAGAAAAACCAAAGAAAGTAATTTATCCTTAGGAGTCATTGAAAACTAATAACGTAGTCTATGTGAACTTAATTTTTTGTTTATTATCATGTCTATCCAGTTTCTATTTTTTTTTTTTTTTGATGCCTTTATCCAATATTCACCGATGATTTGCATCATCTTCCCGAATGTATCCGATAGATCTGACGAAGAGATCGACGAAACTTTATGAAGAATAATGGTAATTTTGAAAAATCTAAGATTTAAAATATTCAGAGGTCGTTATAGATGAACATTGTTGAAAGCTGGACAACTGTGTTTTTATATTTTATCAGTCAAATTAATTTCGTCAAGAGTTTCGTCAATCGTTGTCAGACCCGAAATCGGCGGGTCTGTGTGTAACCAAGGGTTTAGCTTACGTTGGGTTGAAAAAGGCGTGTTGTATTTGGACGAGTGGTTAATAAAAGAATGTATGTAGTTTGTAGGACATGTTTACATGACTTAGGTATTTTATTATTATGTGAAGCAGGAACAGTCGTTCCTTTATTTATAATTGTTAATTCATCTATTTACATTCGCTGGATCATATAGATCTTTAAAATCACCAATAAACCCTAATTGGCCTTATAGCCAGTATTATTAATATCCACCATATCGCTGAAATCATTGCAATATCCTTGATCTGGATTATCGGGGGAATTGAACCGATCGGAAATTTCGGTGAATCGGACAGGAAACCCAAATTTGGAAATACCCGAAATCACGAGGGCACGTGCCTCACATTTCCGGTTTCAAAGGGTCCTCACATAAATGGCACGTCGTCGTGTAGTTACTATTAAATCAAATCGTCAAGTTTCGTCAGACGAAACCTTAACGAAACCCTTTCGTCAACGCAAAATAGTTTTGTCAGGCATCATTAGTCAGAATAGAGTATGCTATATCTTATTACCATAAGCTGCTGACCTATGATTTGCGCCCGGTGAGATTTGGTGCTTAATCTCGGGTACTATACATTGTATACTTCAAAGAGAAGTATCCGGGATATATCTATATACGCACGTATATATTTATATAGCAGTTCAGGCAATGACCCCCCTGCTTCGTACCCGGGTGCAGTTAACAATTTATATAAAAAAATCCTTAACGTTAATTATTTTCTGATTTTAAATTCTATTGTAAACCACATCTTTAGCCAATCCAAAATTAGACTTTGAAATGTATTAGATTAATTCATTTGTTATATATTAAATTTGTTAACTACGAAAATTTACTAACATACTGTATAAAACGTAAAGTTTTTGCTTAGCAAAATAGTTTTGTGGTAAAACCACGGGTGAATAAATTAATTTAGATTATATTTATTAAGTAATTCGATTTACAGTCAACTCTCTCTAAGTGCAAGTCAATGGGCCAACAAAATATCTTGCATTTAGAGAGAACTTGCACTTAAAGAAAATATAATTAATTCTCTCTAAATGCAAGTTTATAAGTTAAAAAAAATATCTTGCACTTAGAAAAAAAACTTTAGTTAAAATAAGTCAATTTAATTGGTTAATAATATATCTTGCAATTAGAGAAAATAATTTTATATATGCTGGCTAAAAAAAATCTTGCACTTAGAGAATAAAGAACTTGCATTTATGTTATAAGTCCCAACACGGGACCAGACTATTTAATTGCATTTAGAGAGAAGTTGCACTTAGAGGGGTTGCACTTAGAGAGAGATGACTGTATATAAATTTGTACCTCAAACAAAGATTAATAAAACTTTTTTTATATATAAACTTTACTAGCACTTACACTCTTATTAATTTTCATTTTATTTGCAGTAAAGTACAAAGGTATTTTATTAATTAATTTATTCAAATAAGCTATTCAATTGATGACATTTAATATACTATTGCACTCTAAAATTTCTATTTAATTCGCATAATTTAATCAATAACTATAAAAATATTTGATAGTCAATGTACTCAATTAGCTGTTGTGCAACTACATGTTCGTTATTATTTTACATGGATGATATCTGTAGACACATTAATTATTAATCTCATATGCAATTGTATATTACTAGTATTTATGAGTGCCGACAAATGAAGCGTACGAATTTAAATTTATATTATGACAGCCTAAGCCTTTAAAGAATATAGTATTTATTCATAAATTAATTATTGTATGATCGGTGTTTGATAAAAAACTGCAAAGGTAATAAATACTATTTAAATTTAGAAGAAAAAAGTAACATGTAATTTATGATTCAATAAATAATTTTCCTTTGTATAAAATAATATTCCTTAATAACTACTAAAAAAGAATTCTGAAAATTAATTCATTTTTTCATTCTTTAATTTTTCTCTCAATAACCTTCTTAGAATTTTACCAGAATCACTTTTCGGAATTTTATTAATAAATAATATACCACCTCTTAATTTTTTATGTGGCGCAACTTTTCCACCTACAAAAGATTGAATTTCCTTCGCTAAAGCTTGAGATTGCTCATATCCATGTTTAACTGTGACATATGCTATAGGTAATTCGGTTGCTTCTTCTTCAGAATAATATCCTATTACAGCAGTATCTGATACTGCATCATGTGTAAGCAGAACTGCTTCTAATTCAGCAGGTGCCACTTGAAAACCCTAGAAATATTTATTTTAGTTGTCAATTAAACCCAATAAAATAATAATGTGAAAATTGCTAATTTTCAATAATTATTTATAATCGCATCTACTGTACTTTGTATTTGATTAACTCTTTTTTTCGATCAACAATAAAAAAGTTCCCTTTATGAAAAATAAAAATTATAATTAATATACACATACAACAAAATTTTTTATTTAGTAATAAAGTATACCTTGTTCGTCAACACATGCAATATCTCCCGTATTAAAAAATCCATCTTTGTCAAAGACGGCATTTGTAGCTTCTTTATTATTAAGATAACCCTATTTAAAAAGTATAAATTTTTTTAGTCAAATATCATAATTAAATAATTGAATAATTACATAATAAAATAGTTATGCTACTATTTACTTTCATAACATTTGGGCCATGAACCCACATTTCTCCAGGTTCATTATATCCCAATTCTAAAATATAAAATTATAAATTCATTTGAATTTAGAGTTATTTATTTAAATTAGGAATATATTATATATGTATTATATATGTATTAAATAGTTACCATCACCACTTTCTGACAATATTTTAGCTTTCACATTCGGAAGAAGATATCCAATAGAACCTATTAAAAATAAGGTACTTTAGAAACCATGAAATATTATTAGTTGTACAATAATCACACCAAATAATGACATAATACCTGGAACTGAATTATTTATGTTCTTTGTATCAGGATAATGCAATATCGGAGACGTTTCAGTAAGACCTTTATTATGTCATGCAATTGATAGAAAGTAATTCAGCATAATGAAAGGAAAAAAAAATATTAATATTTATATGTAGTAAGACCGTTTAGAATGAGTATCAAGAAAGGAGTTTCGTTATTTCAGACAACCTGAAAAAAAAAAAAATCTTACCATAAGCTTGCAAAATCGGCACTTTAT
Source organism: Dentiscutata erythropus (assembly GCA_910591965.1). Classification (NCBI taxonomy): domain Eukaryota; kingdom Fungi; phylum Glomeromycota; class Glomeromycetes; order Diversisporales; family Gigasporaceae; genus Dentiscutata; species Dentiscutata erythropus. The sequence continues at coordinate 15,634 of CAJVPY010000068.1, read as the reverse complement.
ACATCTCATTAAACTTTTTTTCTAATTCATCACTTAACGGTGCTGCCGCACTTAAGATCAAATTCACACTTGATATATCAAAATTTTGAACTACAGGGTCATTGACAAGTTTAAGGATAATTGGCGGAACAGCATGAATTTGATTGATCCTATATTTTTGAATCGCTTCACAAAATGTTTCCACATTGAAGCATGGAAGAATGATAGTTGTAGCACCCTAGAATATTAACATGCAATTAACATAATTTATAGATTAAATTGATATCATGGTGATGAAGAAGTATTAAAATTTGAAAAACTTACATGAATTAAGGTCCCATGAAGGATGCAAGTTAATGCATAAATGTGGAAAAATGGCTAAATTTAAAGCAATAATAGCAATAATGAAGAATTACTCTAAATAAACGATCTAAAATACTTTAAAAGGAACTCATTTATATAACTTACTAACAGTCCCATAAATATACTGTGTGGACCAAGGCCACAATTACTACCGATTAATTGAGCTAAATTAACATTTATGTTTGTGTGAGTAAGTTCGACACCTTTTTGCTTTCCGGTTGTACCAGAACTATAAGGTAAATAAGCAGTCGTTGTTCTTGCTTCTTCGGGAGTGTAAGAAACCGGCTCAATTTCACGATCACCGATTAAAACAGAGCGATAAGGCTTGTACCCTTTTATTTCTTCATCACCAAACAATAATACTCTGGATGAGGGAATTTTTGCCTCAATTGAAGCTTCAATAGCGGTTTCAAGAAATTCTGGATGCACGATCAGAACAGATGCACCTGAATCGGTTAGTTGATATGATAATTCAGTTGCTCTGTATTTCGGATTAGCAGTCGTTACTTTTCCACCTATTAGTTACAATAATAAACATTATTAAAATTGAAAACATTAACCGTATTATTAATTAATATGAAAATTATATTAATACCAGCTGCGATTGTTCCCAAGAGGACTATAGAATAATCGACCTTAATAAAATAAATATATGTATAATTAATAACATAATTAATTACATAATTAATGAAAGAGATAATAAGTACTTGATTATGTGAACATATCGCTAAGATATCCCCACGTTTAAATTCCAATTTATCTTGCAATCCTGCAGCAAATTTTTTCGATTCATGTTTAAATTCGCCGTAAGTAATAGTTTTACCAGTAATCCCATCTATATAAATAACCTTATTATCAGGAATTTTTTCAGGATTGCTAGTCATATATTGATAAATTCCTTCTTGAGGAATTTGTATTTTTGGGTGTTTAGATTCGAAAACCATCTTAAATTAATTGTTCGAGGATAAAATTAAATTCAATGACTTCAATGTCATTTATAAATTTATTTGTCGGAATTATATTACCATACGTACAATAAAACAAGGGGCTAAAGGCTAATTTTATTTTTTTGTACACATAAATATCAATAATTAATCGTTAATCTAATCTTTTTTCCGATTGTGCACGCTTAATTTAGAAAAATTCACTTTCTCCTCTTTTATGAAATGTGTGCTGCAAGGTTTATGGCGCAAATTTGTAGTGACAAATTTCTTTAAAAGTACCAACAAGTGTTACTTTGCATCTAATTTTGGAAACTCTTGGCACAAACTTTCAGGAATGCATTCAGGTACTACATGCTTATGTCACACACAATCTATGGTTTTTGATAATGATAATCTTTTATCATCTTTCTATAAAGTATTTGGTTGAATATTTAATTATCTTTTATATCTATTGCATAAATTTTATTATTATTCTCAAACTTTAAGAACCTGCCAATATTCGAAGCTTCAATGTCAATATTTCCATTACCATTGTTTGATCTTTGACATGATATTTATCAGAACTAAATAATGCAAAAATAAAAATAGAATTCTTTATATTCATTGAATAAGTTACTTATTTTGACGTTCTAGTTTTATAATAATTCGTCTTTTAATTTGATAATACTTCAATCTTAATCAATATTTTTAACAATATTTACGATAGATTAAAATGAAATTAGGCTAAAATGAAATAGGGTATACTGTAAAGTAGACAAGCCACCGAAAATGTACATTTTTGGTGATTTTTTTAGGGTTAAGGTTAGGTTTTTTTATTGTAAACGAGTACAAGTGGGTTAAATAAAAACCCCTTGTTTCATTTTAATCTGCGAAAATCACAGGAAGTTGTTTTTATGTAGAGTTATGTAAATATTTTATGTACATTACATTTAAAAATTATACATAAGTCTATAAACCCAATGTAGACTTACATAGTCATAATTTATACATAAATATAATTATAAATAATATTTATTTAATAGTTATATATAATTTAGCAAATATAATAATATGTTTAGTAAACAAATAAACAAATAGTTAGGACAATAATAAAGGTTATAATTAAAGTTAGAGTTATTATTAGAGTAGAATTATGAGAGAAACATTTTTTATTAGTAGCACAACAGGGGGTTGCTAAATTTTTAGATATTACAGTCAGACCTCCCTGAATGCACCCCTAAATGCATGCTCTATGAAAAGCTCCCTAATTGCACGTTGTCACTTGGGCCCAACTAATATAATACTTAAGATTTTTACCTCCCTAAATGCAATACCTCTTTAAATGCACGTTTTTCTAATTTTTTATATATTGTCCCGTCACAATGCATTTAGAGAGGTCTGACTGTAACTAATTCTTTTTTAAGAATTTATATATAAATTTATTTGAATTTTGGAATTTAAATTCTATAGTATACAAAGGTTATATGTATATATATAATTTTTAATATATAAAATTTATATAAAATTCTTATTCTTTTTTTAAAATTTATATTAAAATTTATTTAAGTTTTATAATATACGAAGGTTATATAATTATATTTGTAAAATTATTAACATGTAAAATTTATATAGAATTTTTATCTAAATTTTACGATATATAAAAGTTATATTATAGTATATAAAATTTATTAATATATTTAGATATTTTGGTATGTAAAAAGTTACTTAATTAATACATAAAATTTTTAAATATAAAACATTTATATAATCTTTTTTAATAAAATTATATTTATATAAATAAATTTTATATAAGTTGTATATTAAATAATATATAAAAAATTAACATATATATAAATAGTATTCTATATAATATCTATATAAAGTTGTAGGTATACGTAGATTTTATAAAAAGAACAACTTGCTGATGTTAAAATTAAAGCTAGAATAAGAATAGCTATATTATAAAACCATTTTAACAGCTCTTTAGGGCTGGCATTTAATATTTGTACGTATTAGAATGGTTGTATTACATATTAAAATTTTAATTTTATTGATTTTTTTTTAAAGATTAATTCCTTTTTTCTTTCTTGTTTTGTGCTAGGCTTCCCTTGAGTAAATTAAATGAATCTCTACAATTATTTAGATTAATATTGTAAATTCAAACTATAGTGTTTTATTGCTTTGTCTGTTATTATGTATCTCAATGTTGTGCATTTATCAAATTAGATTATGATAAGTTAATAGTTGTGCATTTAAATTAGATGAAACGTACAAAGTAAATCCATATACAGTATATAAATTAAATAATTAAATCAGAAATTAAGCAATTATATAATAAACGAAAGTTTATAAAGCAAAGATTTTTTCTTTAAAAGCTATCTTTAACCAATCAGAATCGGCATTTTGACCATAGCTAAGTTTTAGTCTTCTCATATTATATATATATATTTTTTATTCCTCAGATTTAATATTGGGTGAATTTGCGGATGTTGGTTATAATTTTCTTAAAAATATAGAAACTAATGTGAAATTACGATTGTTAGGATTAATATGCCTTATATTAAATGATATACTGTAAAAACCTCCATTAGTGCACTCTTTAGTCCAAACTTAACAATGTACACTTAGAAAATAATAAGGAAAATGCATTTATAGAGGTCATGTATATATTTGGGCTAGAATTTAAGTGTGATTTAGAGAGAGTACATAGAATCACAAAATACCGTAATCAAAAGTTGGATTTTCCTCATATTAAATAAATTTTCCTCGAACATTTTGTTAATTAAAAATAAATTATATATTAATTCCGCAACTGTTGATAATTAAATGCATTCCGGGTATAATTTTGAAATTCAATTATAATAATTTAACCGGGTAATTTATCAATGCCTGGGTAGAGATTTTCCCAATTGGTAGCATTACATATAAAATCATTCCAACAGTTGGTGTTAGGATGATCATTCTAACAACCCTTTATGATTAGTGTTAAGGTGAGAAAGTTTGTATTATAAATCATTCTAACAGTTCTTTATGATTGGTGTTAGGGTGAGAAAATTTGTATTATAAATCATTCTAGCAGCTCTTTATGGTTAGTGTTACGTAGGATGTGAATGTTCGTATGTGAAAGTTCGTATTATGAAATCATTCTAACAGCTCTTTATGGTTAGTGTTAGGATGTGAAGGTTCACTCTTTAAGGTTGGTGTTAGGATGAATCATTCAAACAGCTCTTTATAGGGTTGGGCAAATGTAAGTTACATTGTAAGTTACAATGTAAGTTACACTGTAACTTACATCTAACAAATGTAAGTTACATATACATATATTTATATATAATTTTTTAAATTAAACATTTATTTAAATTTAATAGTTTATTATTAAAATTTTTAGTAAATTATTATAAATAATTTATAATATTTAACTAATTTAAAAGCATAAAAATTTTAATACTATTTAATAAACATAATTCTATATACAGTAAAACCCCATAAGTGCACACCCTCTCTATCAAGCTCTGGCTACATAAATGCACTTTCTCTTCAAGTGCATGCACTTATAGAGGTTTTACTGTAATACCAATATATAAAAAAAATTTATTTATCATGCCTTTCAAATTAATGTGCCAAGTGTTTTGCATATTAGTTTCTGCTATTACTGAATAGTTGATAGTTGATGCAGAAATTACAATATATATCTCAGATAAATTGCGTATGCCTGATCAAAAGCAAGAATTTGCAGATACTTTATTATTCATAAATTCTATACTATATTCAGTAAGACCTCCCGAAGTGCACACTCTATAAATGCATGCCCTATATAAATTCTTTCTACATGCACGGCATAACTTAGCCCCAACTTATAAAAGCACTATATATTTTGTTCTTTATAAATGCACACACTTTTTAAGTGCATATTTTGCTTTTTTTTACTATGGTCCCGAGGGGGGTGCACTTATAGAGGTTTTACTGCAATTCTAGTAATTTTTAAAATTTATAACTTACCTTACCTTACATTGTAACTTACATAGACTAAAATGTAACTTGCATTAAATTTTATAACTTACACAAAATGCCCAACCCTAGCTCTTTATGATTAGTGTTAGGGTGATAAAGTTTGTATTATAAAATCATTCTAACAGCTCTTTATGGTTAGTGTTAGGATGTGAAAGTTAAAATAATTCGTACATAATAGTAAATGTTTTTCCTTATTCGATAAAATGGGCAATGTGGCAGTTCACGATGTAATACAACTAGCCGAAGCATCAATTGTTACACTGACTGCGGATCATCACGGGAACCGTCAATCCTCAAATTTTATTGGCGTTTCGGACTAAAATTGCATAGACGTTGTGAGGGGCTAAATGGAACCCTACGATCGAAATATGGGCTCACGGGTCTCCACTAGGGCGAAACTAATCCAAATCAACACACAATACACCAAATTGTGTCCAACCCTATCTGGACCCTAATGGTGGAAGGCACGAAAGAGGGCGTGGAAAGACTTGGTCCGAGTTATTGGGGCCAAATAGAGCTCTAGACTACGTCGCGAAGCTCTAATTCGGGATCACGTGGTTATACGATAGTTTATTTGGGAAAATGAATGTGTGTAATTATATGCGTGAAATGTAACTAGCAAAAGCTAGAGATGACTAAATACTCCTTACTGGAGATATCTTTTATTCAAGGCGGACTCTTGGTCCTTATATACAATTTTCAGCTATACTATGATTCGTTAATTTTACCTAACGTATATAACATATATGTCCTATATAATCTATCTAACATATATAACGTATATAATATATCTAACATATATGCTAGATTTAACGTATCTTACGGATATAAGTAATAATAATATCCTGATCCGTTGGGAATTAGCGGAGACGAAGTTTCCGCTAATTCACATACGGTCAGGGTATTATTAATTAATCCTCCCGTGATCTTGAATAGTGATCGGGGGATTATAGATATAACGTATCTACTAGATCCAACATATCTGACGGATCCGACATATCCGACAGATCTGTTAGATCTGTTAGATCTTTTCCGACCCACATCGATCACCTGCGGCAAAAAATTTTTCAAGCCACATTTCACCCTTTTACAACGTGCATTCAAGTTTACTACAACAGATGAGTCCTCGCTACGCTTCGGACAAAAACATAAGACATCAAATCAAAATATGACGGTTTAAAATGAAATAGGAAAAGGCCCGAAACAAACATAAAACGATATATAATGGTGTTAACTAGTGTTTGTAGTCGACCATTATTTATCGACTTGACTAAGTCGATATTTAAAAATCGGCTTAGCGACCAAGTCAGAGTCAAATTCTATTTAATTAGACTTTGGAAGTTATCGGAGATTTCCTGTCTAAGCCTTGCCGTATTTTTATGTTCGTTGATTTTTTCAGAACTTTTCGGATTCTACTATAAACTGGCTAAATTTTTAATATAATCCATATAACCTATCATAAAGTCGACTAAGTCGATTTTTAAAAATCAGCTGACTAAGCCGGCTAAGCATTTTATCGACTAATACAAAATCGACTACAAGCACTAGTGCTAACTAACCTAAACCCTAACCTAACTATTAAGGAAAGCTAAAAAATGCACTCCAAATTTTTAAATTTTCAGCTTCAGCCGTGACAATTATTAATACCGTAAAGTGCCATACGGTAGATCCCCCTATGAGATATACCCTGTGATGATTTGTGAGCTTAAATTTGATTTATATCCGGGTACAATCATGGTAAAGTTCAATGAGTAATACCCTATGCTTTGGGGAATACCCGGGGTGCAATTTTCGTACAATATACTCTTCTACTTAAGTACTTGGGTACAGCTTAAGACATTATTTTCTGGGATTATACCCCTGATCAATACAATACCCCACTTAAGTACCCTAGATACATCTCAAGACATTGTAAATACCCGGATACAATAGTTGGCACTTTACGGTATATCTGTTTTTATCCCACAAAGTTACTCTCCAATTCTTATTCGTGAAGATGCCACGAAAAAATTGAACCAATCAAGGAGTTTTCAGAACTAAAGACAAATCTTATTAAACTCACACCAAAAGCTCTTTATTATTTCATAAAGGAAAAAAAATTATAATCTAAATATGGACACAGCCCCAAGAAATACAGTCGGACAGGTAACGGATATGCGACTAAATTTCTTCGAAGGGCTTCTTACGAAACATTATTAGTTATAAACTATTCCTTACTGGAATCAAATCATATTTCATACGGTTTTGGTTCAAAATCCTGAAAAAACCGGTCAACAATAAACTAACGTTGTCGGGATTCGGTTTTAATCTAAAACCATTTCACACAAATAATTTATAATTTTGCAGTCTGTGAAATGAATGAATTGATTTTAGATGTCGCTTGTTGAAAGATACCTTTTTCGTGAAATAACGCGTAGGGAAAATTTTGACCTGAATTAAGTTTAATTGTCAAAACTACACCCTGTGCGTTATTTCTCGAAAATACGGTATAAAAATAAGGCAGTAATACACTCACTCTCATAAATCATACACACATTATCAATAGCAATAACTTTGTAAATAAATAAAACAGAACACTTGTTACTTTATCGACAAAAACTTATAGTGCAATTGAACAAAAATTTTTCATTTTATCGTCAAAAAACTTAAAATTCACAAACAAAAATGTCCAAATTCCAGACAAAAAAATTTTCAATTTTATTATTATTTATATATACTGTAATATGCTGTTATTTAATGTAATCACATAGGAATTATTGACAACAATCAATTATAATTGTTAATAATTTTTTAGTACATTACGGCTAATTTAGTTTTTTGGACCTTTTTTTTGATCACTAAAACTGTAAAATTTAATCAAATTTTATTGACGACCCTTAAAATTATAATTCTTTGTTAAATATTGGACAATCAATTGACTTGTACGTCACTGCAAAGTCCCCAAAAATAAAAAATCACATAAGAGAACTAACGTATAACCGATTACCCCATCCTCCAACCGATTACTTTTTTTCAGAAATAAATAATTATTAATGGTATAATTATTAGAGATGGGCAATCACGCATTTATCAGTGCTGCTTAATCAGCACATATTTTAATGAATTACAATCGAATAATAAAAAAACTTCATATACGTAGTATAATTTGCGAGTACTGTACATCACCAATAAATCAATGTAAACATTCCGTTATATATATATATTACTTTGTTTAATTGATTTTATATAACATTACTATTAAGATAATTAAAAAACGATTATAATCATATCGGTATGTGATTTAAATGCATAGTTTTAAATAAGAAGATATCGATAAATTCGTTATTATATGAACGATTATCATTATAGACAGATCGATTTATACAAAGGCACCTAAATTAATAGGCACTTAAAATATTTTATTATTAGGATTGCTATGATTCATTATACTGTATTTATAGAGAAAAATTTCACTCGAAAGTAAAAGTAAGCGTACTTATTAATCTTATTTTTAATTACGCAAATATGTAGTAATAGATAATACAAAAATTTTACACCGCCAAAGGATAATCCCACCCCTACAGATCAGTTAATACCCTTAAATTTTGGGGTACAATCCAAATTAGCCGTAATGAATTTTTTTATTATTAATTAAAACTCAAAGTTCAGTGCCTAAAGTTATAAAAATTAAATGATGTATATAAAAGGAGTGCACCAGGGCGACCACCAAAAGTACGGGCACATGATAAGACCCACATCCATATCTTAATAATACTGTATGGTAGAATACCATAATGCCCGTAATTCAGTGATTTTACCGCCAATACTATCTGTGATATTACATCACATCATCATAAGTAATCCAGAGATACAGTAGTATTTTTTTTTAAATAGGTTTAATTAATAATTGAACCAGAACATGTTAATGAACTTTGAACCGAACTCAGACTTGAGCCTATATTTCAAGTTCAAATTCAGTTCAAGTTCATAAGTTCTAAGTTAGGTTCAGGTTCGAGTTCAAAGATCTACAAAATTTAAAGTTCAGTTCGGGCTCAAACCCGAACTTAATTGAACAAACTTGAACTTCGGAACACCAATAATGTTATAATTATTATCATATTGCATGATCTATTGGCATATCGCGTTTATAAAATTATTATTTGGCACAACATGCAATATACTAGTATGCTGCGTATATAAAGTTTATTTTATGTATATTATATTAATGTAAGAAACTATAAGTTAAATCTCAAAATAAAATTGATCAAAATAGCAAAAAGCTTCAAGGTGCCAATAATTTCTTTAGCTTTCTTGAATTTTTAAGAAAAGATTGATAAAAAATTTATTATTTAAAAATCTGCAACTAAATATTAAAAAAATAAAAAAAAAAGTAGATCAGTATAGTATATTATTTATGTGCTGAACAAGTTTGCATAGAGTATAAAGTTAGCTTAAATTATTTTTGATAAAAAATTAATTATTTTAAAAATTTGCAACTATTAAAAAAATAAAAAAAAAGTATATCAGTATAGTATATTTTTTATGTGCTGAACAAGTTTACATAGAGTATAAAGTTAGCTTAAATTAATAAACAGGTAACAATATAGTGTTTAACAGGCTAGACTTACTTTGTAGCTGAATTTTTGGTGATCTTAAACAAGATATCATAATAATAAGTTCATTAGCAAAGGCAATAGTCATCTTAAGTTATCATGTAGCATTCTATACTTACGTAGCTATTATTCTAAAAAGTCTTTGTAAATCCTAGTACCATTATCCGTGTTTACTCTATTGAATATCTATAATGTAGTTTGACATACTTATTCATCCATATTGTTATATCATAATAGAATTATAAGTGTAGATATCATCAGTAAGGTTGACATGTTAGTATTGTTGTAAGGTGCGATTTGAATGAAATTTAAATTACAGAAAAAAATATTTCAAGATATGATGTAAAAGAATAGATTATAGATAACAGGCTTTTTCTTAAAAGTTCATTTAATGCTTTCTTTTCTTTCTTTTTTTTTTATTTATTTTTTTGCGTTTGCAATTAAAGGTTATCACATATTAATTATATATATATATATTTTGCTTCAAGCTTATTAGGCTTGTAAACCAAAATTTATGTCACAGTCATTGTGTTAAAATTATCCGTCTTATCTCCTTAGATAACTCTATTCTAATTTTCATATACACTAAGTTTCACATTCACAACTAAATTCATTTCGCTTTATTGATTCTTCCAATTCAATATTATATAAACAGTCTGATATTGAATGGTGCGTTGTAGAAAATATTGGAAATATAAATTAAGAAGCAAATTTTAAAAAATTGATGTACGTAATTGCAATATGTCTATTGCCAGCGAAGAAGAAAAAGACAAATATATTGCCCCGCAAATAAATTGATTAGTAAAAATAAAAAATGCCCTGGCTACTTTTTCCCAAAATGATTTTTCCATTCCACAGGAATTATTAGAATTGCAAAAAATGCGGGACTGGCGGTTTTTTTACTTACTATTTTCTTAGTTTTCATTCTCCGGATCTATTAATATAAAATTGTGAATAACAGACATAAGCATGATTTTTTTTTGATGATTAAATTCTTGAACTTTATTTTTTAAATTTATTTTTCCTATAACACATAATATTATTGGCCTTCTCTATTCAATTAAATTGATCTTTAAAACAATAAATATGAGCAAAAATATTATATGCAATGATACCGATATCTAAAAAAAAAACTTCTAATAGGAATGCTAAACTATTTAAAAGTAAATCGATTTCAATACATAATTTGAAACTTGCTAATTACATATAATTCTTAACTCTTGTATGATTAATACACTATTTCGATTGGTGTATCGAGTAGGTAATTCAACCCAGATTATACATCGACGCTTACAGAAACAACAATAGATTTAACTGCGCTTTCTAGATTCGTCGCCCTATATATTAATTATTATTATTATTATTATAATGCATTACTAATACAGTAATAATTATACTATTATGACCCATGATCAAAATTCACAAACCTGATGAGTACCGCGTAATGCCGTGATAGCTATGTAAATTGAATATTTTTAACGATAAATATATATATATGCTTTTTAAAAGATTTAATTACTAATGAATTTAATAAACTTTACCTTATTACCTTACAAGCACTTCGAATTATATCCCACCTTCTATAGATTTTTTGAAATCTGCAAATGATTCTTCTTCAAACCCACACATGAGATAAATCTCACCTCGATTTCTTAATGCCCAAGCACTGTAAGGTTCAATTTCTAAAGATCGACTAAAATCAGCAAGTGATTCTTTATACTTATTCATATCACGGTAAGTTATTCCACGACTTCTTAACGCATACGCGTTAGTAGGATCAATTTCTAATGATTTGTTTAAATCAATAAGTGATTGACTGTGTTTATTCATCATTCTATAAGTTCTTCCTCGTTCCAATGCATATGCGTAATTTGGCTCGATCTCTATCGATAAGTTGAAGTCTTTAATTGAATTATCATATTTATACAATGAAAGATTCGCGCTTCCACGTTGCCTAAGTGCCAATGCATTATTTGGCCTAATTTCTAGTGATTTATTTAAATCTTCAAGTGATTCTTTATCTTTATCTAACATGCGATAAGTTGCACCTCTAATCCTTAGTGCTGATGCATCTGATTGTTCAATTTTTAATGATTTATTTAAATCTTTAAGCGCTTCATTAAATTGTTCCATCACATAGTATGTGTCTCCACGAATTCTCAAAGTATCTGCATCATTAGGATCAATTTCCAATGACTTAGTTAAATCCGCAAGAGCTTTTTTATAATTGTCTCTACCTTTAGTAAACGTTCGTTGCCTGGCTTAATTTTTGATAAATTTTCAAAATTTGCAAGCCATTCATAACATCTACCTAATACACGATAAGTAGCACCTCTGTTTTTTAATTCAAATGCATTATCTGGATCAATTTTTAAAGATTTAGTAAATTCTGCAAGTATTAATTCATATTTGCTAATTATTCGATGTATTTCTTCACTTTTTATCATATAGTTTTTGATTCAATTTCAAATGCTTCGTCTAAATCTAAAAGTGCTTCATGATGCTTACCCATTTTATAATAAGTTTCCCCCCCTTTTTCGTAATACAAACGTATTATTTGGTTCTATTTCTAAAGATTTTGTAAAATCTGTTATTGATTCTTCATAATTCTCAATCCTGTAATACGTTAAACCACGATTTCTTAATGCTAATGCAACAATTTATTTAAATCCGCAAGCGATTCCTTATATAATCCTAGCATGTGATAAGTTTCTCCACGATTGTTTAAGGCGGTAGCACTATTTGGATTAATATTCAATGGTTTATTTAAATCTTCAAGTGATTTTTCATACATGTCCAACTCTGCACTACGACAACTCAATGCAAACACATTATCGGGATCTATTTCTAATGATTTATTTAAATCTACAAGTGACTCATCAAATCTTCTTATCATGTGATAAGCCATAACTTAATATAGATGAATCATTTGGATTAAATTCTGATAATTTATTTATTTAAGTTGGCAAGTCCTCAATTATTTAGTGCGATTACATCATTTGGTGTAAATTTTAAAATATTGTTTAATTCAGCCGTCGTGTGGAAAATTGATTCATAATTTTTCAGTGAAAGCTTATTACTCTCATCTTTTATATATAAAACCCAACAATAATATATAAATTAGTTTGTAAATTAAATATCTAATATGAGAAAATTTTTTGCCATTCATATTCGAGTTGGCGTATTATACCTAGAGATGTGCGAATGCAGGTTTTTTTGGCCTTGCATTACATAATGCAACATTATGTCGCATGATACATTATGCAATTCTGTATAATATACTGTGACCTTTTCAAAACCTATATGCAGTGAACAGACTTTGTATTATTACTAAGAGGTTATCGGATTTGAAAATATAAAATGTCAGATTTATATAGTGAAAGCAGACCTGGTAGATTAATTTTTTATTGGTTTTCACTGGCTATGAATTTGATAGGAACAAATGCCTATAAAGTAATTGTTGATGAAATGACATGGATCAATATATAATAACTTCTATGTGCAATTTTAAATTTTAGGCAACTTGCATCGCATTATGCAGCATTATGTAGCATGCAGCATCATCTGCATAATGTATACGGCACATCTCTAATTATACCGTATTTTTCTTTTTTTTTTTAGGGCCATGATTTCTATCTGAAAAACTTAACGAAAAGTAGAAAAGTGGGTTTATTTTATCTAAATGCATAGATCTGCTACAAGGATTTACGTTTACATATATTTGCCAGTAACGATAATGAAGGACTCTTAATTTATTATTACGGCACTTATGACGTTATAAATTACGTATGCCTTACGTACGTATGTATAAAGCGAAATTATAGAAATAAGGCGCAAAAACTAAGTGAAAACATGCATTCTAATATCAATGCTCTGAAAAAAAAAGCCGTACACCCAATCTGATCTTTAAAGCAAAACTCAAGTCAAATAGCAACTTCTAAGTTAAGTTATTTATTTGAAGTTTATATAACATTGGCGATAATCAATATCATGTGAAACGAATAATTTAACGCCTAAAAATTATTCTATTGTTTTCATTGTCAGACCCAAAACCGGCAAGTCTGTCGCTTGAGAAAGTACAGGTGTCGTGTAACTAAAGTTTAGGCTGCATTAGGTCGAAAAAGGGCGGGTTAGATTTGAGCGAGCGGTTATGCAGAGTTTCAGAACAGTACTTGTATTTTTAGTTTCAGTAACGTTCGTAGCGAGAGTATTTATCAAACGTTAGGTTTGGTATATGAAATATAGGAGTGTATGATTTATTAGAAATACTTGTATGATTTATTATAAAGGTATTTGTGTGATTAAGTGACGCTACGGCCTTTATTTATAATTATTTCTTTATTTATTTTGTACATGCAGAATACGCCTTTTACCCAGAATTACACTTATTGCTGTAATTATCACATGTACCCAATTCTCGGAATTCCGCAAATCCCTGGAATTCCCGGTAAACTCAAATTTGGAATTCCCGTTTCCGGTTCAAATCGTAAAAAAACAGTTGCGACATTAAATCCATTTCATTCTAAGACAATAACTATACTAAATTTTTATTTTTTTTTTATTAAAAAAGTAAAAAAAATCATAATAACTAAGAGTATTGCATTTTGTTGTTTTAACATCTTATCGTCATATACTGTAATAAATATGTTATCTATATTGTTATATTAAAAACGAAAAATGGGAGGTGTGGCGACTTAGTGTAGTGGTCTAGTCGTCACCCTCTCCAAGTGGCAGGTCTAGAGTTCAAATCCCATTGGAGATGATATTTGTAAAATAGGCCTGTGTTCAGTTGATAGCTATGCTATCAGTTGGATCTAGAACTAAATCTGTAACTTTGGTCACACCATCTAGTAATGGGAGCTTTGGCGCAATAAACCCGAGGAACCGGCATAACCGAAAACCTATTTGGGAAGACCCGAATCTGGAGATAGCAGTGATCTTCGACGGTATTACAGGAGGACTGAATTCGAACTGGGGCCTGAGATCAGAGAACTGAGCGACCAGGTTCTATGGTGGAGGACACACCAGCCGAACCACTTGGTTGTCGCACCGGAAGAAAAGGTCATACGCTCCGAAAGTATGGACCAAGGGGAGGGCGTCCTTCAGGTACCTAAAGCCTGGGCAGACCAACCCTTCCGGGTTGCCAGCTGGAAGTAAAGGAGGGACCGATAAAGAATCCGGATAAGAAGATGGTTCAAATGTGAGTACTGGGGTTGTTGTGAACCGGATAAGGGCAAGAAGCGATCAATGGGTCATGTGTCAAGGAACTGCGGATTCATAAGAGTCCTACACCGTGGGGGTAGGGACCCGGGACATCATTGATGGACTTGAAGTATGACAACAAATTGCAAGTGAAAACTTCGGTAACTGTAGAAAGATTGTTGTGAGTGGGACACAAACAATCTAAGCCTGGTAGGTCGCTTACCTAGCCAGCAGGTATTAGGTCGAAGGTAAATTGTGATACAAGAGATACTTCGAATTATCGCATAAAGTAGTTCCTAGATATAAATAGTTGACTATAGCTTTAGTCTCAACATACATAAAAAGTTAGTTGTATCACATGTCTGTAATAGATGTAATAGATATATAGTTAACATAATAAAAAGTATTTAGAGAAGCGATCTCACCTTGAAAAAAAAAAAAACAAAAAAAAAAACAAATAACAGATACTCAGGCTAGATATATCATCAATACTGTTATTATTCCTACTCTAGAATATAGAATCTACAACATTACACTTAGCCAGTCTATCTGCAACAAAATTTT
>CAJVPY010000067.1:0-39133 GCA_910591965.1 Dentiscutata erythropus | reverse complement strand
ATTTTGCTATATTGCTTTTTAAAGTTTGCATTTTCTTATGATTTATTATAAGATCTACAACATAAAAATTGATTTTCAGAAGATCTTTTGTTTTGTCAATTTGGTCCCTTTTCTCAGCACCTAGCCCACATTTCCGGAATGAAAATCTTTATGCACTAATTTGGCTTTATGAATTGTCTTAAGCCTATCAGCTCTATATAAGATAGGTTAATTATTTTAGAAGCCCAGTTTAATTCGTCATATCTACTATCTAACAATTTTCCGAGACTTCTCTGCTTTGTATACTCCATAACCATCATGTAATTACCATCTTTTGGATTCTTGGTTATTCCATAAATCGCAATTGCCGATTTGCCTCCATGCTTATGTTGATTTTTAACCTAAAATATTAATTAAAATAAATAACTGATAAGATTGCTACTTTTTAATAATAATAAATTATAATGCTTACTTCTAAAAATTCTTGTTCTATATCTTTAGAATTATCAAGGCCCTTTAAACAAACATCTATTTGCGCTTTTCGTTTCCATGCATTCTTTTGATCATCAAACTCTATAAAATATCCGTCAATCCATACTGCCTTAAAAACGGTGCCAAAGCCTCCTTTAGCAAGATACTTTATATTTCTGAATTTGCTAAAAGGTATCCATTCAATAATATCTTTAAACTTCAGTGCATTGATTTGTGTTTGCTGAATTAATTGAT
The DNA here is from genome assembly GCA_910591965.1 of Dentiscutata erythropus. Classification (NCBI taxonomy): domain Eukaryota; kingdom Fungi; phylum Glomeromycota; class Glomeromycetes; order Diversisporales; family Gigasporaceae; genus Dentiscutata; species Dentiscutata erythropus. The sequence continues at coordinate 38,428 of CAJVPY010000067.1, read as the reverse complement.
CAATGTCGCGATTAGTGCTCCAAACGGGTCGGGTCGGGTTACTGTAAAAATTTTCGGGTTAGAGTTTCAACCCGAACCGAACCCGGCCCGGCACGAACCCGACCCGAAATTTTAGGCTAATATATTAAATTTTTTTTTAAAAAATGAATTCAATCGTCCTTTTTTGCTCTTAAACGTTTAATAATTCATGTAACGATGATCATTGAAGTTGGCTAATCAAAATCTAAGCGCGGTATGCTCATAAATCAGCGGGAAGAATCGTGCATTGCATATTTAGAATCAATGATAGTTTTTTTTATTTTTATCCTATGGATTTATGGAATTAATATAAAAAAAGTTTACTGATTTTGCTGTCGAGAAATTTGTTCGAAGTTAAAAAGAATTTAGGCGAATATTAAAACAAAGTCAGCAGTTAAGTTTTTCCAACCTAGATAGGTAATTGCTGAGATATTTTAGTTCAAAGTTCGAAAAAAGTATATAATATTATTGCCAGGGATTTTTAATTTCATTAGTTTCAGATATCAACAAATATGCACCATTCAGATCTTCGATGAATCAAACTAATTTCAATACATGTAATATTTTAAAGTAAAAAATATGCGTTAAGTTAGGCTAGAAATTATAAATTTTTATATTAAAGCGCAGAATGTGGTTTCATTTAATAGTCAAAATTTCAAGTTGCATATCGACAGTTTTTAAAAAATATGATTTTCACATTATACCTCTTAATAAACCTAGCTGCCGCAACAAAATTTCACGGCAGATTCTCGTTTTGATTGGCTAAGAGCAATGATCAAAAAATTTGGCCGGAATTACTCAAAGTTCTACTAATGCAACCACAGTGCCTATTAAGTGAAAATTTCAATTTTACCATAATGTGGCCAGAAATTTCTAAAAGTTAATAGCGGCCGGAAATTAGTAAACAATTATGTAGTGTGGGCCGAAATTTGCAGATCTGCAGCAGTTAACCAATCAAAATCGAGTGACAATTTTGTGTCGATCGTTTGAAAAAATCTGATTGGGTTTTGTCAGTTTCGGAGGTTTCGGATTTTGGGCTATACCGAAACTCCAGGGCCAAAACGTTTTGGACTTTGGGGGAGGTTTAGGCCGAAACATTGATGCATACTTGACTGCCTTTTGAGGTTTTATTTAAAATATTATTTAAAAATACAAATGTATTTGCTATTAGAACTAAAAAAAAAAACACACAAAATTCTAATTTCACGCAATTTTAAATTGGATAATTTTCGGGTCAGGTCGGGTTGACGTTCAACCCGAAATTTTCGGGTCGGAAATTTCTAACCCGAACCCGACCCGATTCGGAGCACTAGTCAGAGTTACGTTCCTAAAAAATTTGCTACTGTATCTGGTAAAATCAAATAATGCAATTATTTATGTAAATACGTAATGCTATGATTGTCAAAAAATCATATAAACTTCAGATATGCACCGATATGTTTAACCTTATCTTTTCATTCATGTGAATTTAGCGAGTAATGCGAGACCAATTTGATTCAGTGGTTTACGTCCCCCTCTCCCGCCTTCCCCCCTCACTATATACGCGGAAAATTTCGGAAAATTTTTATAATATCGCGGATCATTTCGGAGAAAAAATTTATAATAAACTCCCTCCAGCCCCATCCCCCCTCTTTTTTTGTGAGTAGGATGTAACGTAAACCACTGAATTAAATTGGTCTCGCCTAAGTGTAAAGAACATCTATCAATAGGCTTTTTAACAGGTTACTCATATATGTATATATTCATTAAATATATATATTCAATTCATTTTAATTTAGTGGGTGAGTATAAAATGAATATATTTAAATAAACTATGCAGTTTATACGTATTAAAATTTTCAATTCCCTCGCTAACATTAGTCTTTGAGTATTGAAAACTTTTATAAATAAACTTACCGTAAATCGCCGGATACAAGACCCGGGTCTCTTACATTCCACCAATTTTAAATCCTATAATAGACCCCGGGTCTAGTATGCAGCCGAGAGTTCATGTCACTAAGAGGAAAACTTTAAAGGGTATGCATGTTTCGCATTTATAATAGACAATCCAGATATTTGAAAAACCCATGTTTAATTAATATAGATCTCATGATACGCATCCGGGTATACTACATGGTGGGTCTACTATCATGGGGGATCTTGTATCCGGCGATTTACGGTATTTAACTAAAGCCCATAGCTAAATTCCGCCATTCGCGTTATTATTATTTAGTGAAGTGAGTGAGTATAAAAAAAAAAATTATCGATAAACCAGTTAAAGTAGCGAAAGCTTTTCAGTATTAAATTCATTCATTCATGTTATTATAATTTAGTGTGTGAGTATAAAATAAATATTCAAGCATATGGAGTGAGTCAATAAAATTTTTTTTATAACTTTAAACAAGAATAACTTAACAAAACCTTGACTAAATTTAATAAAATTTTTTAAATAATTTTTACAAACTTGTAGAATTAATTTTAAAAAAAAATTTATTAAATTTGATTAAGTTGTCCTTGTTTAAAGTTTTTAAAAAATTTACTAAAAAATATTTGCTTGATTGTGATCCTCTAATTAATTTTTTATTCGGCTACTTTAAAATTATACAATTTGAATAAATATATAAATTGAATAATTTAAAATGCAAATACTTATAGGCCAATTCTATTTTGGCCCGGGTTAAAGTGACCCATCATGTAACTATATGCCCAAGAATAATCAAAACTTTGAGCGAAGTGTCAACAACCATCAAACAAAATACAATAAATCTTCTTTTATTTGAATTCTACGGATGCATAGAATTCGAATAAAAAATTTTTTACCAAATTCAGTCAGATAGTTATCGAGAAATCTTCGCTCAAAGTTAAAGAAAAATCAAAACGCTATAAAAAGAAGTTGCAACAAATTTTTCTTTAACTTTTATTAAAGATATCTCGACAACCACCAAGTCAAATTTGATTAAACTTTTTTGAGTTGAATTATATGGATTCATAGAATTATAAAAAAAATTTCATCGAATTTAGCCAGGAGTTCGCCAAGATATCATCGCTCAAAGTTAGAAAAAAATCAAAATGCCTATCATAATAGAAGCTGCAATATATTCTTTTTAAAGCTTTGATCGAAGATAACTTGACAATCATCAAATCAAATTCGATAAAACATTTTTTTTATTTGAATTTTATGGATTTATAGAATTCAATTAAAAAATTTTCATTAAATTTAGTCAGGCGGTTGTCAGATATCTTCGCTAAAGTTGAAAAAAAAATCAAACCGCCTATCAAAATACCAAATTATTTTAAAAAATTGCGCGAAGATATTTTGACAACCATCAAACCAATTCGTTAAACTTTTTGCATTTGAATCTTATGGGCACATAGAATTTTAATAAAAAATTATCTTCGCCCAAAGTTATAGAAATATCAAAATGCTTATCAATATAGAAGCTATGCCAAATTTAGGCTAAATTCGATGAAAATTTTTTATTCGAATTCTATGAATCCAGAAATTCAAATAAAAATGGTTTATTGAATTTGGTTTGATAGGTGCCAAGATACCTTCGTTCAAAATTAAAGAAAATATTTGGCGCAGCTTCTATTTTGATAGACGGTTTGATTTTTCTTTAACTTTGAGCGAAGAAATCCCGATAACTATCTGATTAAACTCGATGAAATTTTTTTATTCGAATTTTTTGAATAAACAGGATTTAAATAAAAAAAATTTTATCAAATTTGATTAGGTGGTTATTGAGATATTTTCGCTCAAAGGTTTGAAAATTCTTGTCATGTGATGGGTGACTTTGACCGGGTCAAAATAGAATTGGCCTATTATTGATATAGATTTTTATAAAGGAATTCTATCAATGGAAAATGCACGTATTGTGAACAATACAATACTGTTCATGCCTGGTGTATAACATGTGATCCATACCTAATGATTTGTACGGAATTATTACAATATGATTTATGGAAATATATTTTACGTTTCATGATTTTGTGTGATTAATCGTGACATATTCATTATGCAAATTCAGTAATTATGATGACTGATACTATTCGAACTTATAATTTTTTCGGTGAAGAAGTGGATACTTTATGTGGTTGGATATTATTTTGGGAGATACTGTACTGCACATATTTATAAAGTCAGATTAGTGAACTTAATTTATCAATTTAACTTCGAATCTAACTATTTGTGCGCCCGTTCCTGGTTTTAGCGCATCACCAGGTAGTACTAATTAATAACTTTGCATGTACACATGTAAAATAAATAAATAAATTAAGAAATTAATATAGACTACTAATGACCATTAAGGAATCTATTTAATGCTAATTTAGTACGTACAAGGTATTTGCATTTGTTTGTAGTACATTCTTCTGGTCACCATATTTTATTCGCTCCAGATTTTTTTTAGAAAGAAGATTTATTAGTTCAACGTAGTGTGATGCACGAATTAATTTGCAAATTTGTTTATTGCCCAATCAAGCAATTTTCATAGCCAAAAAATTAAACCCTCGCTTATGGTTATTTTATACCAAAATTTCGCGCGGAATATTTTTTGCTAGAATCCAGAAGGTTGTTCATAGTTAAATTTCGTGATAAAGGCAGTTTTTAATTGAAAGCAATAATTTTATGTTACACTAGATCATGCAACCTGATTAGATTTTATAATACAGTACTCGCGTACATACAAATAGTGTACAATTAGAAATTCTCTTTAGAAAGTTCCTCATATTTTGTAATATATAAATGCATATGTTAATTTAGCTGTACAACAGTCTTTATATATATTTTAAAATTCTTAAGTGTGTCAGTATGCACTACGCTTATTCCAAAATGGAAGAAACTAAAGGTAATGAAAAAAATTGCACTCTTGATGGAAATAAAATCATAAGTGATGAATATAAAGCATTTGACTTTCAAAATTTTGTTGAAATAGGAGTTGCAAATGGAATGTATAACCTTGGATATCATTATGAATATGGAATCGAAGTTAAAAAGGATGAGCATAAAGCATTCATTTGTTATCGAAAATCTGCTGATATGGGTAATGTTGATGGAATATTTCAAGTTGGTTGCTGTTATTATTTGGGTATTGGTGTTGAAATAGACAAGCAAAAGGCATTCTCTTATTATAAGCAATCCTCTGAGATGGGTAGTTCTAAGGGAAATTTTAAAGTTGGAGTCTGCTATTTATTTGGTATCGGAGTTGCAAAAAATAAAAAAGAAGCAAAACGCCATTTTAAAAAGTAAGTTTTATCATCATTATGATTATTTATCGACAGTTAAAAGTCATTTAATTTTATAATTTTATTGCTCTAATTTAGTCAGTAAGTATAAGAACATTATCTGTAAGCTTATTTAAAATAAGCCATTAAGTTTTGAATGCTCAACATCAAAAATTTTCTCGTTAATTTAGTTCGTGAGTATAAGGAATGTTTTATCATAAAGCTATTCAAGTTCTTAATATTACAAATCTTTTCAATCATTTCATTGCTCACGCTGATTTTAGATAGTGAGTATAAAGAACATTTATTGATAAATATATAAACTATTGAACTTTATATATTAACATTAAATAATTCTTTCTAGTCTGTGAGTATAAAAAGTATTTATTAAACCATATTTAAATTAAACTGCTTAAGTTTATATTTAGCATTATATAATCCTCAGTTCGTGAGTATAAAAATTTACTAATAATGTTGCGACTGAAGCCTGAAATTATGCATGAAATTATTCATTATATCACATTGTCGAATTTAACTAAAATTCGATCACCAATCTAAGTATTTGGTCCCCAAATTTTAGTTAATAAATTATATACTCAAAAAAATTTTTTAGACTTCTGATTTGCATTTAACCCATTCATAACTATTAAACCCATTTTGACACATTTGTTTAGGCATAAAGTTTTTATATAATGACGCATCATAACATGAAAACATTGATTAACACAATCAAAGATATTAGTAGTCAAATTATTGTAATGAAAATTTTCAAAATTTTTTTAAATGAATTTTTAGATACATAATTTGGATAAGAGTATAAGTGGATATTGGGAGAGTCTATATTTTAATTGAGGTTCCTAACCTCCAGTTCAGCCGTTTCATGCTTCATCCGCGACAATAAATGTGTCTAAATAGAATATTCATAATTCATATACATGCTGTATTTTGATACTAATCAATCTTTCAATTTAATTTAGGTTGTAAGTATAAATAGCATTTATCTTTGAAATGAGCTATTATAGTTTATATATCAGTGCTCCAGAATGAAAACTTGCAAGCGAATATTTAAGTGTTAGTACCTGAAGAGATTTCATATTACGTATTGATAATCGGTGTTATGATAGTTTCAGTAGCACAGTAGCATTTATTTTATAGGTACGTGATATCGAAATAATCAGGATTCTAATTAATACTGCATTTTTCTAAAACCTTTGTAGTAAAAATTTAATTATTCATTTATATATTTTTATTTTTATTTAGCAGTAATCATATTGTTTTTCACAGGCAATCATTTCTTGGATAATTACTTAGCTAACTTGTCAGAGAACTAATTGTCGAAGGAATGATTAGAACTATTTACGTATTATTTAATATCAAATAATTTTTAATTACTTACGTTTTTCATAATTTAGTAAGTGAGTATAAAGAACATCAATAATATAAGCATTCGAGCTTATATATTTCGGCTAATTTTATTCACAATATCTTAATTTAGTCTGTGAGTATAAAGAATATATATCAATGAACATATTTAAAATAAGCTATTTGATATTAAATAATTTTCAATTTATTTCATTCTCGTTAATCTAGTGCGTGAGTATTTAAAATATTTATACATAAATATATTCATCAATATATTTAAAAAGTTTATATGTATTTTACAATAAATTAATCCATTTTTATTTAGTGAGTGAGTATGAAGAACATTGTTAATATAATTATTCAAGTTTCAATATATTGTAAAGTTAAATAATTCTCTCAACTCATTTCATTTATGTTATTATAACTTAGTGTGTGAGTATAAAGAACATTACATTAATAATCATAAGCCATATAACTTTATATGTTTAATTTAAACAATTTCATCATTCACATTAATTTAGTCTGTAAGTATAAAGAACATTTATCATTAAAATATTTAAATAAATTATTATGTATATTTTGTGAATGAAGTTGCACTTGACTGAAATTAGCCCTGAAATTAGGATTTCTTGAGCGCATTAATTAGCAATTTTAGGCACATTGCAGCTTCAGTCGGGTGTTAAATTCAGTCACAGCTAGAGATGGGCAAATCGCAATTTTTTCAAAAATCCCGCGCGTGATACGAATCCCGCGCGTGATTGGATTACAAATCTGCGAGTTTATTAATTTTTTGTGTCTAGTAGAAAAAATCAAATTTATTGTTCTACCGGTGGGCATTGTTTCGAATTTCGGCCCAAATTAAGCTTAATTCGGGTCAAAATTCGATATTTCGAGAATTTACGGTGAATATGTTAAAGCAGGCCAGATATTATATTAATGCCAGTCAGATTATATGGTAATGCCGGCCTGATAATTTTATATTAAAAATCCCGCGCGTGCCCATCTTTAGTCACAGCATATATACGTATTGATATTAATCATTCCCTTATTTTATTCACATTATTGTCATTTTAATTTAGTATGCAAGTATAAAGAAATTTCATTAATTTAATGAATAAGCTGTTGATTTTATATTTATATTTATTTGACATCAATCAATCCCTCCAATTCATTCGCATTAATACAGGGTGTGCGTATAAAGAATATTTTTAATAATATTTTCAAGATAAATTATCAACCTAATATTTATTAATTTTATTAATACATACTATTAACTCCCTCCATTTCTTCATAATTTAGTCTGTGAGTATATTCACTATATATTAAAATAACTATTTAAGGCTACGTATATGCATTCTTTGATTTATTACATTCGCTTTGTCATTATTCAGGGTGTAAGTACTAAGGACATTATTATCAAAACGAACTATTCAACTTTTATATGTTTAACACTAAACAAACACTTTTATTTCATTTCAATCTCATAATTATAATTCAGTGAGTGGGTATAAAGATATTTATCAATAAACGTATTTAAATAAGCCATTCAAGTTAATACTTACATAAGCAATACTCTTATTTGTTTCATTTACTTTAATTTAGTTTGTAAGTATAAAGAGTTTTATTTATCAATAAACATATTAAAGCTAAGTTATTCATGTATATTTATATTTTTAACATTAAATAATGTTTCAATTCCAATATCATAATATAGTATGTGAGTGTAAATAATATTTATTAATAGGCATTTAAATAAGCTATTTAAAATTTTAATTAACATTAAATAATATTCTAATATCATTCGAATTAATCTAGTCCGTGAGTATGAAGACCATTTATTAATAAATATTGAAATTCGTATATATTTAACGCCAAATCAATAAATTTATTGTAATTTAGTTCGTAAGTATACCGATTATTATTAAAAAAACTTGTTCTATTCAAATTTACATATACTAATATTAAAAATCATTTAATTTCATTTGCATAATCATAATTTAGCTTGTGAGTTTAAAAAATATTTATCAATACAAGTTATTCAGGTTTATATATATCTAATTCTAATGTTAAATAACATTTAATTTATTTTGTTCATAATTTAGCCAGTGAGTATATAGAACTTTCCTTAGTATCTTGAGCCATTCAATTTTATTTAACATTAAATAATTCTATTATTTTCTTAACATTAATTTAGTGGGTAAATAAAAAGAATATTTATAATTGCATGCTGCAAAAAGATTTAGAATTTAGATGGTTTAATGCTAAATTTGTCAAGTTTAAGTTAGATTAACCCAAAATTTTAAGAATATAACCCAGTTTATTTAAAAATTGACTAATTTAAACAAGTCCAAAATATAAAATATAGATTAGTTATAATTTCTAATTTAAAAAATATACTTCTTAATTTTTTTTTCATATTTATTAATAGATACATTCAACTAGTACATTGAAGTTTACAAATTTTGGCATTAAACACTAAATTACATACCTTTTTCAATCATTATACTATAAGTTATTCAAATTTATATAATTAAATTAAAAATTTTTTCAATTTATTATTATAATTTAGTGAGTGAGTATAAAACATTTGACAATGAATGTATTTAATATAAGTTATTATATTTTGAATATATTTAACATTAACTCATCTTATTATTTGCATTGATTTAGATAGTAAGTATAAAGAATATTTGAACTAAGCTACGTATTTAATTTATATGCATTTAATATTCATTTATGCTGTTATAATTTAGTGGGTAAGTATAAAATTATTTAAATAAATTATTTAAAATGAGCCATCTAGAATTATATATGTTTAACACTGAGAAATCATTAATTAATTTCATTTGCATTATTATAATTAGCTTGTGAGTATAAAAAAATGTTTAGCACCACAGATGCAGTTCAGATTTATGTATATTTAAATTAAAAAATCCTTTCAATTTATTTCATTTGGCTTCATAATTTAGTGAGTAAGTAAAAAGAATATTTAAATATTTAATATATCATCAGAAAATTTAAAAAACACAAATTTGCAGAAAATTTGCGAAAAAAAATTAAAACTGCAAAGATATCCAAAAAATAAATCAATTCAGTTCGTAAACTTTCAATAAGTAAATTTGTTCATCGAGCTATTCTGTACAATGGTAGTTAGTTATCAAATGGTCCAACATTCGCGGAGATAATTTAATCGAAAATTTGCGACTTTTCAACCAACGCGCATAAATAAGAAATTCGAAATTCTCGATTAACTATTTCTGCAATATTGGACCAATATTGATGATTTAACAACCATTACGACCGGATTAATTCGCTGAATGACTTTGCTTATAGAAATTTGCGAAGCTCATTAATAAATTTTGAGATCGAGCATCTTTAAATTCATTCACGAATTTCCGCATCAATCGCAAATTTGCGTTTTTAAATAATATGATTAAATATACCGTAATATTTAAAATAACCATTTTAATTTATTTTTTCGCCCTAATTTAGTATGTAAGTACAAAAAACATTTATCAATAAGCATACAATATTTATGTATATTTAACATCAAGCAAGATATTAATACACATTAATTTAGGTTGTAAGCATAAATATAAATAGTATTTAAATATAAAACGTCTTAGCATAAATAATTCAACTTTTCAATTCATTTTATTCGTGTTAATTCAGATTGTAAGTATAACAACATTTATCAAAGAAATATATTTAAGCTTAAATCATAAATAACGCAACACATGTCAATTTAATAAAATACGGGAACTATTAGCTTTCACTTTATAATGAAAAAAAGGCAGTAAAAAACTTTATAAGTATTACTTTTAAATTTTTTTTGCTAGCCTTTTGACTTGGTCATAAAAATTTTAAAAATTTTGTTAAAAAATTTATTATAAAGTGAAATTTTAATAATTGCTATTTTCTATTATAAAAATTAACATGTGTGCATCATTATGATTGCCAGTATAAAATAAGCTATCCGAGTTTATATTAATTTTTATGTTACATTAATATTATTTAGTCAGTGAGTATAAAAAGTAATTTAAATAAGCCATCTACAGTATTCAACATTAAACGTTCGCATTATTGTTATTTAGCGAGTGAGTATAAAGAATATTTATTAACAAATGTATTTGAAGTAAGCAATTTGTGTTTGTATATAAATTGAACAAAATTTTCTATTTAATTCAAATTGTCGTAATTTAGTTCGTGAGTATAAATAATATTTATTAATACTATCTAAAATCAGTCATTCAATTTTATATATATTTAAAATAACCCATTTTTTCGATTGCTTACATAATTTAGTTAGTGAGTATACATAATAACATTTGTTAATGAGCTTAATTTAAAATAAGCTATCCAGAATTTTACATTGTTCAATTCTTTAAACTCACTTATTTCATACCTGCTGTTATAATTTAGTGAGTGAGTATCAAAACGTTTATTTATATTTAGGAAATCAACAGGGATAATGGTGCTCATTACTGACGATAAATGATAATTCATTCACATTTAATTAAAATTAAACCATCTTTGTGATTTATTTAGCCGGTGAGTACAAAGAATTTTTATCAATGAATTTATTTTAAATGAGTAATTAAACGTTTAAATTGACATTAAATTTATTTATGGCATTTTAGTTTGTAAGTATAAAAGTTGTTTATCAATAATAAAAATGTGGGTACCATATGCTACCAAAAGAAGCAAAACAGTAAATCACCTTTTTCAAAGTTAAGCTGCTTTATTCTGTGGCTGCTTTTATTTGACAACATATGGTAATAATTTTTGATCATGAATCGAAGTGAATAATTATGGTTTCAATTCGAGGCTTAACCATATTGATAATTAATAATGTAAAAAGCTTTTGGCTCATAATCAAAAATAGCACCCATATTCAAAATAAGTAACTTTAAGTTTATATATTTTAACACTATATGATCTTTTTACTTGTATAATCATAATTTAGCGAGTAAGTATAAAAAGATTTATCAATAAATATATTTAAAGCTGATCAAATTTATATACATTTTTTTGCACATTAAAATTTAGTAAGTGAGTATAAAAAATTTATCAATAACCATGTTAAAAATAAGCCACTCAAATTTAACATCAAAAATAAGCCACTCAAATTTAACATCAATTTTTTCAATCGAATGCCATAATCTAGAGCGTGAGTATAAATAAAATTTATTGCATCAATAGATATATTTAAAATGCGTTATAAAATAATCCCTTTATGGCGTTGATTTAGTTGGTGTGTATAAAAAACCATTATTGGATACTTATTTAATTATGTTATTTAGTACTAAAATTAAATAAACTTTTCATTTGTGTTAATCTAGCTTGTAAGTATAAAGTACATTTATCAATAGACATTTACATTTATATATGTTATAGCCTTTTTTTCAAACCGTTTTTGCTACAGTCATCCACCCATATAATTGTTTTGCTTTGAAATTGGCATCTTTTAAAATTATAACTCCAAGCAAATGTTAAGTTCATGCGCTTGAAGTTGTAACGACAATCAGATGTTAGCTTAAAGCACAACATAATCACGCAGCTGAACACACAGTAAGTTTTAAAAATGTTCTTATAAAGAGCTGTACTAATATAGAGGCTTTAAATCATATATACTAAGTAATTATTTATAACGTGATTATATGGGAGATGGCTATATAAGGTAATAGGCTTACTAGAGAATTCGTGATTGCGGATTCAAATTATGGTTATATTATATATATCTATACGCCGCACTAATCGAATAATATTCCAGAGATTCAGGCACTCCAAGACGTGATGTATAAAATAACAACTGATTAATTAAAAGGGACAATAATTTTGAATACAATAAATCCAGACCCCCTATCTATAATGATAACATTAAAGACAGTCCCTAAAATAAAAATAAAAAGAATAGTTTAGAAGTAAAACTTCTGAATTAGTTCTACGCATAATGATACATTTTTCAGTGCGAGACGTTAGATTCATATAATAAAATCATAATATGAAAGCTATAGCCACAAAAATTCGCCAGTAACATCAACTGTGATAGGTCCGTTAGCTAATAAAAACGGTTACCAATAGGCTTAAAGTTACATATTCAACACGACAATTAAGGTTGTCCCGATCTAGAATTAGTATTGGCTAAAACTAGGTGTCAGGGATAATTGAGTTACGTTCCTAAAAATTTCGCTATCTGGTAAAATCAAATAGTGCAATTATTTATGTAAATACGTAATGCTATGATTGTCAAAAAAATAATATAAACCTCAAATATACACCGATATATTTAACCTTCAATTCATTCATGTGAATTTAGCGAGTAAGTGTAAAGAACATTTATCCTTAGACTTTTTAACAAGTTATTCAAGTATATAAACATACATTTATTAAATATATATATTCAATTTATTTTAATTTAGTGGGTGAGTATAAAATGAATATATTTAAACAAACTATGCAGTTTATACATATTAAAATTTTCAATTCACCTCACTAACATTTAGTCTGTGAGTATTAAAAACTTTTACCAATAAACTTATTTAACTAAAGCCATTCCATAGCTAAATTCCGCAATTCGCGTTATTATTATTTAGGGAGTGAGTATAAAAAAAAATTATCGATTAACCTGTTAAAGTAGCGAAAGCTTTTCAGCACTAAATTCATTCATTCATGTTATTATAATTTAGTGTGTGAGTATAAAATAAATATTCAAGCAAATATATATTAATATTTATTTAACATTGTGATTCTCTAATTAATTTTTTATTCGGCTGGCTTTAGTCGGTAAGTATATATATATATAAATTACTTTAAAATTATAAAATTTGAATAAATATATAATTGAATAATTTAAAATGCAAATACTTATTGATATTGATTCTTATAAAGGAATTCTATCAATGGAAAATGCACGTATTGTGAACAATACAATACTGTTCATGCCTGGTGTATTACATGTGATCCATACCTAACGATTCGTGGATGGACAAGTAGAAATATAAATATTGATTATATGATTAAAGAATTTCAGCTTAAATCTATCAGCCATAGTGATGTAATTGAATGGATCGAATTTGATAGATTTGAAAATATTAAGCAAATCGGTTGTGGAGGTTTTGATGTCGTATATTCGGCAACCTGGTTGGACGGCATACGAAAAGTTGATCTTGACGATAATATATATACTAAATCGCGAGAACCATCAAGTCTTGTTGCGCTAAAAACTTTGTCTGGCATTGAAGAAGTAAGTTGAGATCATTATTGGATAAAATTTTATTTATCAGTTATTGAACTAATGTACTAAAAACATACAAGTTTAAAAATCATGTACAGTGTAGATTAATTGGCAGTGGGCTTAAAATATATGGATTAACTCAAGACATAAAAACTAATAAATACTTGATGGTATTTCAGTTTGCTAATGGAGGAAATCTTCGTGAATATTTAGCATCAAATTTCAAAACACTTATATGGGAAAAAAATTGAAACATCTTATGTATATATCATTTGATTTAGGTCGAATTCATAAATCAGGCTATGTTCATGGTGACATTCATAACGGTAATATTTTACAAGATAAAGTAGAAGAGCGATCTTATATTTCAGACTTAGGATTATCAAAAAAGAAAAATGAGCGTAACATTGACGGAAAAAAAGTTTATGGAATCATGCCCTATGTCGCACCTGAAGTTCTGAAGGGTTATCAAACTACACAAGCAGCTGATGTCTATGCTTTAGGCGTCATCATGGCTGAAATGTCAACTGGAAAAAGACCATTTTATGGTAAGCAATATGATCATTGCCTTTTTCTTAAGATTTTGGAAGGACTTCGACCAGAATTTGCTGTCGGTACTCCCGATTTCTATGTTAGACTGGCTGAGAAATGCATGGATTCAAATCCACAAGAACGGCCAACTGCTAAAGATGTTTTTTGTAAAATTCAAAAATGGTATAGTATTATAAAATCGAATGAAAAATCGAATGAAAAAGTTGAAAAAGATAAAGTTGATGAAGTTGATGAAATAGATAACGTTAAAGATGACGATAACAAAGTTAAAAAGGATAATATAGTTAATGAAATCGATAAAATTGAAGTTAATGATGATGTATATGACGAAGATTATGGTGATTATGAGAAACATGATGATGTTGAAGCTGTTGGAGGCAAAGATGATCAAAATGATGATATTGATGATGAAAATCATAGTGATTATGAGGAAGAATATAGTAATTACGAGGAAGAATATAATGATGATAATGTTAATGAAGTTCATAATGATTATGAGGAAGAATATAATGATAATGATGTTAGTGAAGATAATGACGAGGAAGAAATTCGATATGATACTTACGATTTTATTCTTAGTTTTTTGACTCGTTATGGTGATTACGTTTCTGAAGTTGATATTAAAAATAAATTTATGAAAGCTGATAGTATCATAAAAACAATGGAAACTGTTACATCACAAAATCCAGATTTTATATACACTGAAAAAAACATCAGTACAGAAGATTTATTGATATTACACTAGTATTTATTTAAAAAGGGTGGGGTTATGTTTGTTTTTATTTAGGCATTAAAAGATAAAATTTAGTATCTAAAACTTTGGTACGTTTGTATCTAAAGCAATTTTGATATTAGTATACAGGGTCTAATTTTTCAAATATTTTGTTATTTATTTATTTATTATATTACATTTGTTATTTTAATATTATGCTTTTTTATTCTGTTATTATCATTAAATATGATATAATTTTATAGAGTTTTGGAATATTGAGTTTAATTATAATAAAGGAATTTTTTATATATTTTACTTATCGGCGTATGCTAGGGATGACAAATGTTTTAAATCACGACCTTAAAAAATTTGTTAAAAAATTATGACGTAATTATGATTACAAAATTAAAAAAAATTATGACGTAATTATGATTACAAAATTAAAAAAAAAGTCTCATGTTCGTGGAAGATCCACGTCAAAAGAGTCCGTTTAAATCTTACAATATTTGCTGAACCTGATAAACTTATTGGATAGTGGCAATATTGTAAACCTTGGACTTTCAATATCAACAAAACTAGTATGGTTGTATTGGCCGACAAGCTAAATTTTTCATTTAAAAAAATATTTTTTAACAAAGTCTTTTTATAAAAAATTTTGTTAGCCGAAAATTAAAATTAATTAATCAAAAGCAATATTTTCAGTTTCAGAAACATTTTATCTCAGACTTCAATGTTTTAAAAAAACTTTTAAATTACGGTGTAGGATCAATTTTCTGTTTTCAGTATTTTAACAATGGTAATTCATAGAATTCAAAACAATGATTTGTACACTAATTTGCGAAGTGCGATAAGTAAATCAATTTTACGGATACTGTTAAAGTTTACATATAATGCGATCATTCCTTTAGTCGGCACCATGGTATGTGAATTGCTAGAAATTTTTTAACATTTCTGAAATTTTACTCAATGATTGTCTCGACTATGCTCGTATTTACGTTCATTGATTCTCCAATCGAAATGTATAAGCGCGAAATAACGCGCAGGGGTGTAATTTCGAAATTTGACCTAAATTAAGCCTAATTCGGGCCGTTATTCAAAATAATGCCCCTGTGCGTTATTTCGCGCTTATACGGTAATAATAGTTGGTTATTAAGGAATGTATAATCATTAAAAAGTAATCAAATTATATGTGTTATTCCTTTAACTGGTAACTCTAACTTCTAACATGTTATTCTTCTCCTCTGTTGTTCCACTCTGTTACTATATATTCTGTTTCTCCTGTTTTTAATCAATTATTTATATTTATGCATTAATTTAATAATAATAAAATAAAGTAATTATATATTCAAACTATATCTATATTCTCACCAGCTATTTTATAAAATTTTAGCTTCAAAGCCTTTAAACCATAGTAATAACGATAATGTAATTGTAATCAGTAATGGTGAGGAAAATGATTCTGTATATAATTCTAAGCGACAAGAAAGGATAAACAGGTTAAATGAAATATAATTTATAACGTGAATTCATATGTATTTAATTAAATTTTTTTATATGTCATATATTTAGTAAAATTACTTTAATTTATTAATATATGTTTTATAATTTTATTAGCTTTCATTGGCTTATAATAATGCTATAGATTTAGATGACGAAGATTTTACACCAAGTGAAGACAATAATATAGCTGAAAATTTATCGCCCATGCCATCAAATTCATCATTTGAAAATTATTCTCGTGCAAGTTTTAGTCAGCATGCACAATTAAGAGAGGCAGCAAATCAACATGTTACTCAAAACTGTCAAATGATTTATGATCTTGTAAAGATTCGGATTCCTGAGATTGACAGGCTATAAATGGATAGACGAGCAGTATCATGTATCCAAAAAAAAACAAATTGCGACTCGTATCAAGTTGGAATTTTGGATGCATGGCTTTAGCAAATGAATTAGAATCCTTAGATACTGATGAATTTTCCGAACTTAATGTAATTCCAATGGGAAATTTATTTCTTTACGAAATGCTGATCTCAACAAAACTTAACCCGACCACTAAGACAACTTAAATATCACTAATGAAACGTCCAACCAAGAAACTAAACAAGGCTTAAAGAAAAAGGATGGCTGTATTGTAACAAAACAAACTGTGAAAGTAGGAGTTGTTCTTGGTGTAAGAACAATTCTCTTTGTACTTTTTGTTGTGGTCGTATTCGCCGAGGTACATGCAAAAATCATTAAGTTTTATTGGACCACTTTTTTATCCGGTGGTTTTTAGATTGCGTAATATAGTGCTTAGCAATTGTTTAATCCTCAACAAGCGTAATGGAGGTTAAATAGAATAATTAATAAAAATAATTTGATTTGCGTTGCGAGTTATTATTATTATTTTTTTTTTGATCGATAAAATCATACCGATACTGATTAAAATATGAAGTACTCTAATTTACAATTTCGAAGCCATGTCGTCATTTTTTAAATGATGGAAATTTGAAAGTGACAATAAGTTTATTTAAAATTAAGCATTCAAATTTCCGGCAGCATAGTAAATTTTATTAATGTAAGCAAACAACTTTACATATTTAAAAAAAATATAAGTTTATTAAAAAGAATATATAATAATACAAGTTAATTAATAAGTGATAATACCATATTTCCCTCGAAATGAAAGAATTATATGAGAAAATTTTTTTATATTTTTTATAGTTTCGTAATCAAAATTATTATCAGAAAAATCTAAGGAGGTTAACGTATTATTTTTATGGAGAGCTTTTGCTAAGATTTTTCCTCCTTCTAATCCAATATTATTATCGCTAATATCCAAAGAAGTCAGAGTAGTGTTAATACAAAGAGCTTCTGCTAATGCTTTCCCTCCTGCAAACCCAATGTCATTATTGCTTAAATCTAAGTAAGTTAAGGTTTTGTTTGTAAAAAGAGCCTGTGCCATTACCTCAACTCCTTTAAAATCAATAGAATTATTTCCAATACTTAAGGATGTTAGAGTAGTGTTGATACAAAGAGCCTCTGCTAGTGCTTTAACTCCCTCGAAAATGAGTTTATTACGAGTAAGATCTAAAAACGTTAATGCAGTATTTACGCAAAGAGCCTCTGCTAATGCCTTCGCACCATCTCCAATTTCATTATCAGCAATATCTAAATTAATTAAAGTGATATTTTTATGAAGAGCTTCCGCTAATGCTTTCCCTCCTTCAGGACCAAGCCGATTGCTACAAACACTTAAAGTAATCAGAGTAGTATTAGCACAAAGCGCTCCTGCTAGAACTTTCGCTTCCTCAGACCCAAGTTCGTTATCAGAAAGATCTAAATAAGTTAAAGTAGTATTTATGCAAAGAGCTTTTGCTAATAATTTCACTCCTTGAAATCCAATATAATTATTGTCGAGGTCTAGAGAAGTCAAAGTTGAATTTTTATAAAGACCCTTTAATAATGGTTCTAAGCACCTTAAATCAGACCGAGTTTTATGAAATTGCAAAGACGTTAGTGTAGTATTCTTATGAATGGCCTCTGCTAGTGCTTTCACTTCCTCAAAACCAAGACTATTATTTGAAAGTTTTAATGAAGTCATCGTAGAGTTTTTGCTAATAACTTCTATTAGATTATCTATTTCCTCAGAATTAAAATGAATATCGTCGAATGATAAATAGATTATAGTAGTATTTGTACAAAGATTTTCAAAGATTTCTTTATTAATATTAGTTTCCCAAAGTGATAATTCTTGAAGATTTTTACTTGTTCGTAGAAACATTGTAACTAAAGAAAATTCAACAGCTCTTGCGACCAAATCTTTATTAGAAGTAGTTAAACGCGATCCAAGAGATTCATTAGCTCCATATCGCTCATTAACAAGCCAATTTTCAACACCAAAGATCAAATATTCGCTTACAAACGTAGTATAACTTGGATACTCAAATAGTGGCTTTGGATAGTTTGGAAGAACGATTTTAAAAGGGATCAGCAGTGATTGTTCTTTAGCGTTTAATGCTAAAAGATATATTCTTATGAGTCTTTTATCGTGGGAATAATCTATGGGTCTGCTCCATAATATTGGTACAATAATTCTACACCATCGACGGTTTACAAGAAGGTATGAAAATAAATTTTTATAATCTTTGTGATTCTGAAAGTTATCAAATATTTCGTGTAAACATTCATTCGGCAACTTATTCATTTTTTTTAAAAAATAGGAATTAATAATACGTACGTATTAATGTCAAAATTTATCGCTATATATATAGATAAAAAAAAAAAAAAAAGTGGTGAAACCTTATCGTTATCATATGAGTAAGACAAAATGACGATCCAAAATTTGATCTGTGTAACATAGAGTTTGGAACCGGTACGTACGTATTGCAGTAAAAAAGTTGTATTGAAATTCTAAACCAATACTGAAAACCCCAAACTGATAATTTGCTTTATGTTAGTTCTTTTAAAATTTTATTTTATATAGAAAAAGCCGATGCCTATTGTCTACTTCAATTCTTAATTTTTTCAATAATCTATCTACACTATGAATAATGAAGAATTCTTACGTCGGCTGACAATTCTTATGCAAATTGAAAATTCATACGTACGTACGTACCGGGTTGTGCTCCGGATGATCATGTGATTGTCCGGAAATCAATCCAAACGATCATTAATGATATCATTGATTTATTAATAATAAACAATAGTAATTATCGATATTATAAAGTGACCTATTTTCTTTATTAATTCGCTTCATATTTCGTTTATATTTCGCTTCATACTTCGTTTATAGTCTGCTTTATATCTTGTTTTATATTTTGCTTTATATTTTGCTTTATATTTTGCTTTATAATTCAATTCATACTTCGTTTTATATTTTGCTTCACAATTTGCTTTATATTTTGCTTCATATTTTGCTTCACATTTCGCTTTATAGTTTTATAATTTGCTTCGTACTTCAGTTTATATTTTGCTTCATATTTTGCTTCATACTCACTTTATACTTTGCTTCATATTAGCTTTATATATTGTTTCATGTGAAAAATAAAACAATAATAATAATGAAGTCGATTCGTTCAACTTGTCTGATTAACCTACTCCACTCCAAAAAATACTTATCTAATAATGCTTATAAAATAAAAAGTCATAATTAATTTGAACTAATGGCTAAATCCTGAAAATAAATATTGGGCAGCTTAAAGTGGATTTATATGTAGATTTTAACAGCAAAGAAGAAGCTTTTAATTGGTTAAGCGAATTTCAAGAAATGTCAAAGACCACTATGTGGCTAAGAAAGATCACGAAAAAAGCTGAATCTTTATTATTAGAAAAACTGGCTGCTTATCTCTATCAACAAAATTCTACCATAAAGGCTGAATCATTATGAAGTGGAGCAAAAAGTTGGGTATAACAAATAAAGAAATGTAAAATGTCGATTTGACTATAATTAAACCATATAAAAAAAGAAAAACTTCCAAAAAAAAAGTATTTTATTGAAAAACATTAACACGAGCAAACAAAGTTGATTATGATGTAAAGTTTTTAAATATTTACAAATGTATACATATTATCATGCATTGTAATATTTGCATAAAGTACATAATTAATAAAAAGAAATAACTGCTAAATCAAACTTCAATAATTTTCTGAATATTTATTCTGGCTATCACGTGATTATCTGGAGCAGCAACCTGGCGTGAGCCCCAGAATCTGACCTAACTACTGTGGCCAAAGTATGACCCAGGATTATGGAGTCAAGTACAATTTATTGCATTTATTCAATTTATATAATTTATTAAATTTATCGTATTTGTTGGATTTGTCATATTTGTCGTATTTATCGAATTTGTTGAATTTGTTGGATTTATTGAATATATTGAATTTGCTACATTTGTTAGATTTGTTGGATTTATTGAATTTATTGAATTATTATAGTACCAAAATATTTCATTATAAATAAAGGCCGTAAAGGTTCTGAGAACAATAAGTTCCATTTGCTTACAACTATTGTTTCCAAATAAAAATTACCCAATTGTTCTAATTGACCTAAATAAACCTAAGCATCTAAATAATAACCCGCTATACAAAATAATCTTACCCTGATCAATCACTAAGTGGCATAGTGAAAGATCTTTGCTTAATACTCAACTTGCTCACATGACTTTGTCTTTCTAGTTGATTCTCGACAGACTGAGGACTGCCGTGGTTTTTTCCAACTTTTCCAACATACTGTGAACAGTTGTGGTTGTTTTTCAGGTTCCCAACGGACTGTGGAATCTGTGGTTAGGCTGTGTTTCAGTTTGAGGTCTTAGTGGAAGAACTCAATCCGTAGTTTGTTAGAAATATTGTAAATCGATAATATAAGTGTTAGTGTTTCATAAACCAGTCCAAACATAAATTGTAGAAGTTATACCTACGTCTAAAATTACCCACTCGCCAAATCTAAACACCTCTTTGACTAAGCCAAATATAGATTACACAAGACCTCAATTTGATTAGTGACTGACTTGCCGAATTAGGTTGTCACTGGTACACATTTTCGTATTGCAAAAATGTGGGTCAAATAACAAACTCACGTGACCATTAAATAATTTTCCATTAATTAAATATTAAACTTCCTGCTTATTGATTAGGGGCAAGAATAATTAAAATTTCACAACGAATTACACAAGGAAACTTAGTAGCAAATGATAATCTTTTGCATAAAAATCTAATACAAAAAATTTATTATGAAATGAAACATTTACTATAATGAATATAATTTGTATATTTAAATTAATAAATTTAATTTCAGCTAATTTTAAGAATTCAAGGATGGATGAACCTATGATATAATAGATATTACTGAATACTATGTGCACGATTTCTAGAGCTCTCTTAATTTTAAAAAAGAATGTAAGATAAGTTGATTATAGTTATGCATAAACTTATAATAATTTCACAATATCTTTAATACTGTATAATGATTTTATCATGAGTTATTGTAAACAAAATCCCTGTTACTGAATTTATCCACTTTCCAATAACCATAATATGCAGTTAAGTTTGAGTTAGTTTGCATTGAAATTGCTATGAGTTTTTATTGTGAATAATTCATTTACAGATCTTACTCGTTATTTTGGTAATCATAATATACGGTTAATTTATATTAGAATTATCATGCATTTATCATGAGTTATGTGCAATAAATAATTTTATTACAGAAGTTATTAGCTATTTCAGTGTTAAGGTCATATAAATAGGAGGAATAATAATCTAACTTTTGAATTTATAAAATATTAATTTTTTTTATAAAATTTTTTTTCAATACCAATTTTCAGGGGCACGAATTTTCGATCGGACGTTATGATGAAACACGTGACTTAATTTAAATATTAACTATTCATACCTTCATCCTATATACTAGAAATTAGAGACTGGACTCGAGGCTTAAAAAACATAGCCTTAACTTGAATTAATTCGAGTCAAGGCTATGTTTTTTAAGCTACGAGCTGACTCGAGTCCAGTTTCTACTAGTAATATTGAATAGCTTTACTTAATTAAGCAAATCTGAAATAATTTAGGAACTCAATTGTCTAGCTGAAAGTTTTTATAAATTAATTATTACCAAATGAGCTTTAAGAAGTTCCACAATTCGTCCTAATGTTTTTAAAGTTTTTTTTGTAATGCAAAGATAAGTGATTTAATTTTACCAATAAGGCCACACAAAGTTAATTTTCGGGTTACATTACCCGCCGACCCATTTTTTCAATTTTTCGAATTTTTCTTTTTTTTTTTTAGGTTCCAATTGTGTCAATTGTTCTATTTTTGCCATTTAATTTTCCCACATAAATTATTCCAACATCGCCTTATTTTTCCGGAATTGTCCAATAGAATTAATAAAAAAAAAATTCAATTGCCGACACAATTTTCTGATTTCATGTTATGTAAAGTGAAAAATTAACTATGCGTGACCTTAAATGTGAATATGAGCCTATTATTTACTGTAGAATTAAAAAAAAAATCCGACCGCCGACCGTTGATTTTGAAATCCATGTAATGCAAAATGAAAAATTAATTTTGCGTGGCCTAACAACAATCAATGGCGAGCATATCACCAGTATCACTCATCTCAGTTGATTTTTTATAATAATCAAATGGCTTCTTTTTGTCTTTTTCAACTCCAATTCCTGTTTGGTAACAACTTCCAATATTATATATTCCATCAGAATCACCTATTTCAGCTGATTTTTAATAGTAAATAAATGCCTAGTCTTTGTTCTTTTCAACTTCGATAACAGTAACCAAGGTTATTTGTTCTATTGAAACAGGTTATTTCTTCTGAAATATGGCTTCTATCTTGTATGTGTTTATTAGCTTCAAGCTTTCTATTTAAGAGTTCTTGAACGATCTCCAAGTCAATTTTATCACCAGCTATCTCTTCTGAAATGCAATAAGCATTAGAAATATTAGGGTCTGGATTAGAGTTGGTCTCGAAACGAAACCTACCTGAAACTAGTTTCGGTAAGGTTCTAATCCAAAACTAGTTTCAGATTTTTTTAAAAAAACCAAAACCTGAAACCCGAAATTCCCGAAACTATAATCCGAAACTCCAAAACCCTAGTTGACCAATCAGAATGTATGATAAAGTGTAATATTAAAATCAAAGTGATTACGATTTTTAAAAAATCGTTTTAACTCTTAATTTGCCCATGAAACTCCCTTTTTATCATAACGAAAAAAATTTCTTGCGAATTTAAAAGATTTTCTAATTATTTCTCTACCCGAATCTTAACCTAAGCTTATCCCGCTTGTTGTTTGTTTTGTTTTTATTCAATTATAGGGTGATGCATTGCGATGAATAATTTTAAAAAACTTTTTTATATAAAAAAATTTTTATAAATTTTTTTTTCATACAAAAATAAAATTTTACATAGAAGAGTTTTACAGCTGTTCTCATAAATTCTGGAACAACAAAATATTTCTGATGACCGAATTCAATAAGTTTCCAAGTTCGGCCATCAGAGATTTTTTGTTGTCCCAGAATTTATGAGAACATCTGTAACTTTTCTAAAAAAGTTACTCTGCTGGGTAACGAAAAGCAATTTTATTTGTTTGCATGCCTAATTAGAGATGGGTACGCGCGTGATCCGCGCATGATCCCGCACGTAATCCCGCGCATCACGCGCGGGATTTTTAATATAAAATTATCTGACCGGCATTACCATATAATCTGACTGGCATTAATATAATATTTGGCCTGCTTTAACGAATTCACCGTAAATTCTTGAAATATCGAATTTTGACCCGAATTAAGCTTAATTTGGATCGAAATTCGAAACAATGCCCACCGGTAGAACAATAAATTTGATCTTTTTTTATTGGATACAAAAAATTAGAAACCCGCAGATTTGTGATCCAATCCCGCGCGTGATTCGTATCACGCACGTGATCTGCGTGTGATGCACGGAATTTTTGTAAAAATTGCGATTTGCCCATCTCTAGGTCTAATACAGTATGAAAATTTAAGTTCTGCAGTTTCGGGGTTTCAAATGAGGTTTCGAGTTTCGGATAAGGTTTCGGAAGCTATAATCCGAAACCCGAAACTTTCGGATTTTGGCACAAAGGGTTACAGAGCCAACTCTAGTCTGGATTAGGGCTGTTAAGTGGTCTGACTCAAACCGACGGACCACTGGTCCTGTCTGGGACGAACCGAAAGGACCGTCGGCCCTAATAGCAGTTATTATTAAATCATTGTTATAGGTAAATTATAGATATAATAGTAATATGATTCTGCAATTTTTTGTTATATTTAACATATACACAATAAATGAAATATCTAACATAAATAGCACACGGCAAAATAAACAAAAACTTGATTTTCAAGTTTTTGAATTTATCAATTTATAAAATTGGGCATTAAATACAAAATAAATTTTTAGTAAATATATAAATCTAATAGGTATCTGAACTTACTTTAGACTTCGCATAACTTATCATGAAGTTTAAAGTCAGACTAGAGTAAAAATAGATTTTGTAATTAAAGCACAATACTGTAAATCGATAAATTCAAAAACTTGAAAATCAAGTTTTATTTGATTTTGCCAAGCACTAGACATAAAGTCATAGGTTAAGCAAATAATTGGTCTAAATTTGGAAATCAGGTGTAGGGGGCGGTTAATCAATTCGAATAAAACCGCAAGTCCTGCAGTCTGTGGCCAGTCTAGTCTTTATAAGTCAGGCCAAAAAGACTATTAGTACTAATATAGTTAGTATTAAGTCATTGTAACGAACATATATAGCTTAATTTTTTGTAACTTATTGGGTTTGGATTATTAGCACTATTGTAAATATACAGTAAATCTTAGACAATGATAATAAATTTAAAAAATTTAAATCAGATTTTTTCTTAATTATAATAATAGGTTTTCTTTAAGAATTAGATATACAAATCCAATATTTTTAACTAAAATGATTGTATAGATTTACTTACAGTGCAGGGTTCAAAATTCATACATTGCATCACTAATAATAGTAGACAGGCTTTTGGTTAGAGGTAGCTTTAATGCAATTAAGCGAGTAATAGATTAATAATTTGAATGGAGTCTATAATAATAACGTGTAATAATACATAATAATTAACATGTTGGTGCAATTTATGTGGCATTTAATTAGTATAATAATCGGTCCATCCAATCTCATACTGATCAGTCCTAATTGGTCCTGGACCGCGGTCCAGTTCAACTTTTTAAAAGACCGTCGGTCTTTGGACCAAGACGGACCGGACGGACCTATTAACAGTCCTAGTCCGGATTCTTCTTATACTGTGACTTCAATGTAGAAACTTTCACAGTAGGAGTTACTTGGAAGGGGTCTTTCTTATTCGTAGCTGGCGGCACTTGGATATATGAAGGTAAGTATATGATCAGTACTTCTTTGTCACTCTTATAATCTATGAAGTCCTCTAAGGCCCAAGGAATCTGCGCTTCATCAATATACTCACTTCTGAAGGCTTTATTTATGATTCCTTGAACCTCAGCAGCTTGTATATTGGTAAGGGCTTGAAATAAACTATCACATTTTCTTTCAAATCTCTGTATTCCTGGGCATATAAAAGTGCTATATTCGTTTATGTTATATCTCTATATTCCTGGGCACATAAAAGTGCTATGTTCGTTATGTTATAATTGAAACGTCATACTTCTGTTTGAGAACTTCTTCGAATTTATTCTCTTTTCAAAGATGTATATCTTGGAATATTTGATTTGGTGTGATATGACAGATTATTCTTTACTGTCCTTTAACTAGTTTTTCTAAATATTGAATATTAGTTTGGGTGTTTTGAGATGTTCTTATTACACAGTTGGGCTTCTTAATAATAATATCTTCGGTTGTGGATTTTTGAATCCCATAGCTTTGGGTTAATTAGAATGGTGAGTTTGCCTGAATCTCACAGTCAGGGTTCTTCAAAAGTCCTTTGGTTCAAGTGGTTTGAGAAGTTCGATTTCACAGTCACCACCAACTTAGTGGTGCCATAAAAAATCGGCAGTCACGTGAAGATCATCATGCATAAACGAATTTTATTGGCCGAGTTTTATTAAATAAAATAATGAATCATAATAAACTTTAAGCGATAGTATATTAACAACTACTAAGTTAAATTCAATGAACGTTTTTTTATTCAAATTCTACAAATCTTTAGAATTCAAATAAAAAAAAATCCATTGAATTTTGCTTGGGGTGTTGAGATATCTTTACTCAAAATTTTAAAAAAATCTAAAACGTCTTTAAATAAAAGTTGTACCAAATTATTATTAAACTTTGAACGAAGATATCTCGACACCCACCAATCCAAATCCGATGAACCTTTTTTTATTCGAATTCTACAAATCTGTAGAATTCAAATAAAAAAATTCATTGAATTTGGCTTGGCGGGTGTCGAAATATCTTTACTCAAAATTTTAAAAAAATCCAAAACGTTTGTCAAAATAAGAGTTGTACCAAATTGTTATTAAACTTTGAGCAAAGATATCTCGACACCCACCAAGCCAAATCCGATGAACTTTTTTTTATTTGAATTCTACAAATCTGTAGAATTCAAAAAAAAAAAAAAAACGTTTATCGAATTTGGCTTGATAGTTGTCAAGATATCTCTACCCAAAGTTTTAAAAATTCAAAACGTCTATTAAAAAGAAGAGCTGCGCCGAACTTTTTCTTAAACTTTATGCAAAGATATCTCGACACCCACCAAGCCAAATTCAATAAACTTTTTTTTATTTAAATTCTAGGTATTTGTAGAATTTAAATAAAATAAAGTTTATTTAATTTGGCTTGGTGGGTGTCGAGATATCTTTGTACAACGTTTAAGAAAACATTCGGCGCAGCTCTTCTTTTTAATAGACGTTTTGAATTTTTTAAAACTTTGAGTAGAGATATCTTGACAACTATCAAGCCAAATTCGATAAACGTTTTTTTTTTTTAAATTCTACAGATTTGTAGAATTCAAATAAAAAAAAGTTCATCGGATTTGGCTTGGTGGGTGTCGAGATATCTTCGCTCAAAGTTTAATAACAATTTGGTACAACTCTTATTTGACAAACGTTTTGGATTTTTTTAAATTTTGAGTGAAGATATCTCAACACCCACCAAGCCAAATTCAATGAATTTTTTTTTATTTGAATTCTACAGATTTGTAGAATGCGAATAAAAAAAGGTTCATCGGATTTGGATTGGTGGGTGTCGAGTAGGGATGGCAAATGTTTTAAAACATGATCTTAAAAAACTCGATTGTTTGATTTTTAATTGTTTAAAATGTTTTAAAATGTTTTTTAATCAAAATTTACTGGTCAAAGTGTAATAATTTATTTTTAAACTCCGACCAAGTGTTGCGAAAATTTGACTTCCGAATTTGTGTTACCTCAAATTTTCGGGGCTTGATCGGAGTTTTAAACTCCGACTAAGTGTCACTTTAAATTTTAATATCAGCTTCGATGTTTTAAAACTTTTATTAAAACAATTAAAAACATATAAAAAACGTTTTAAAACGTTTTTTTACCATCCCTAGTGTCGAGATATCTTCGTTCAAATTTTAATAATAATTTGGAACAACTTTTATTTAGAGACGTTTTGGATTTTTTTAAAATTTTGAGTAAAGACCCACCAAGCCAAATTCAATGAATTTTTTTATTATAACGAGAGTAGTTTACATATAATTAAATTCAAAGAATTTCAACTAGTCAAAATTAAGTTAAACACTATTTATACTATATATTGATAAATCTTTTAAAAAGTATATTTGAATCAAATAAAACATTTATAACAAAAACCGCAGTTAGTTTATACTAAATCATAAAATTTTATATATACGTATTATTATCCTTCCTGAAATTAAATATGCATATGAAGAGCACTGCATATATGTAATATTTAAATTTTGATAAATCAGATATTTTCCTAACACATATATAGATAAAATTGTTTATAACATGTATACAACTTCAACACATATATAATTAGTATATATTAAGAAGGTTTCAAGCACAAGTTTAAAAAATTACATTTATGTTTTGAAAATATGAAATTAGAAATTAAAAGAAGTATATGAATATAAATTCATAAAAGTTTAAGAATCACTGTTTAAAACAAATGCATTGTATATTTTATTTGAAATCAGATGCTAAATCTTTAATTTTAAATTCTCTATTTATAAATATGTATATTTAATTGCAAAATAAATCCTTAATGTTCTAAAAATTTATTAAAAACTATTATAGCTTTATATTTCAGAATACTGTCTACTATTATATTGACTTATAAATTAATAATGATCGAATAGGAAGAAAATGTTTGATATAACCAATTGTTAAATAGCAGTTTGAGTCTAATAAAATATATAAGTTAAAAACTTAGAATCGATTACTATTAATAACCAGAAAAATATATAAATTAAAAACTTAGAATTGATCGCTATTAATAATTAGAAAAATATATACAGTATATATAAATAACTGCTTATGATATTTAGAATTTAATAACATCGTAAATAGTATATAAATTGTAAAAGCCCTTACTAATTTTTAGAATTCAATACTTTGCGATCTCTAATATAGTTTTGTAATTGAATAAAATTAAATCTTACAATCTCAATACTTACTCATTTATGACAGATCTAAATTGTCTATTGTATTATTCTCGCTCAGTGTATTAACTGTGATTTAAAAAATAAATAGAATCATTTCTTAGTTTATCTTATTATTTCTATACTGTACACTACGATGGATCAATCAAATGCTAATCTTAATAGTATGTTCTTTAAATTTGATATTAGATCTAAAAATAATTAAAAATATAGTAAATGTTCGAATAAATTTTTATAATAATTTTTAGATACAAATAACTTATCTGAAACTACCTATACACATTGTGGAGGAATCAATGAATTTATAAGATATGTTGGTACAAAACTAAGTTTAAATGCAACATGCAACTGTTGTTCTGACCAGAAGAAACAAAGCTCATCAAGTAAAAATCCAGTTATTGAAAGTATAATACAAGACCAGTCAATTTATCTACTACTTGAGAGCACTCCTGATTCAACTCCATCAGAAGAGGATGAAAGTCTAATTTATAAAATGGGTGATGTCAAAGAACTAGTAGCTGCATATTTTCTAGATAATGATGAGAATGAATGTGTTAAATTTTCTGCTGTTATTGAATTAAATAATCAGTTTATCGAAGAAGCTTTATCTAGTGAAAAAGAACAAAATAATGGTCAAAGTTTTTGGTTTATTATAGATACTTTACTTGTTTTAATTAAAGCTGGAACAAGATACTATTGGGAATTAAAAAACTTATACATAAATAAAAAAATAATCAACCTTATAGATGTGCAACAGCTTATTTAATCTGTTCCCAAAGAATTGAATACCAACATAAATACTCTGATAATAAACTTACAAAACAAATTAGTGAAGTGCGGCTAGCTATTGAAAGATTTTCCTGCAATGGAATATTACAATTAAGCTTAATATTCCTTCAAAAAAAGTTATATTGTCAGTTATACATACAGTAGCTCATGAACAACCAACTCATAATACAATTAAATTATCTCAAGAAGTGATTAAACTACATATAAATCAAAATCTTCATGTAATAGAGTTTTACAAACGGCTATCAGTTAAAAAGCTTATAAACCCAACGATCCATACTTACTATCAAATATATTATTGGGTGCTAAAGCTTTTTAGTGGACAATATATTTCAAATATAAAAAATCAAGTCATATCAACAAAGGATTTTATGCAATGCCAGAATTTAATTAATAAAGGCTATAAATTATTTTTCTATTTTGAAAATAATTTCGTTAAAGCAATTGGTTTTTTTACACTATTTATGAACCAAATTTTAAAAGAAAATATTAATGAACTTATCCTTGATTCCACATTCAAGACAAATCAAGAAAAATTCGAATTATTTACCTTAATTGTTAACTGTGGGGGTTTCAGGACGCCACTTGCTTATTTGTATCTTGATACATTTACAGCATCAGAAAATTGTCTACAAGACTCTATAAATAACATTAATAATCGAACCCAGACTCTTGCAGAATTCTTTCAACTTATTAAAAAAGAAGGTATCCTACCTTCTTTTATTCTTCTTAACAAAGATATTGGACAAATATCTGCAGTAGAACAAGCATGGTCTCAGAAAGTGAAAATTCAATTGTGCCTATGGCATATTGAACGTGCTATTGAACGAAAAATGAAAGAAAGAAATCATAAAACTTCACATTATTCAGTTCATAAAGCAAAAGAGGCAAATAAACAATTTTCTTTCATTGATTCGAATTGGCTTTCTACAGGAAAGCAAAACCCAATATACTCTACAGAAAATATAAATGATGTTAAAAAAATGATAAAAAAACATATACTACTTAATCCTCTAATACCAGTAGATGTAAATATGTTTCTCACCTCTAATGAAATATATTATCAAAGCATTTCAGAAGTTTATTGTTACTGTAAACAAAAAAATCTTATTAATTTATGGGCATATTTATGGGCAAATTGGTATGATAGTAAAAATTAGAAAATTTTTGCTCAATCTTCCTATCCAAATACTATACCTATAGCAAGAACTTCAATGATCATTGAATCTCATTAGTGAGTTCTCAAGCACAATTACAAATATCAATATAATAAACCTCGCCTTGATCATCTAAATTATATTATAACAAACAAACTAGTTCCTGATATGATAAATACTTGGCAAAGGTATTATAATAATAAGTGCACATATCCATCTTGGTGGGCCAGATTTAAAAGTATTTGGAAGGAAAGCCTTGAAAAGATATTGAATTTCTTGAAAAATATTATGTAGATGTTAATAAATAGATTTGTTCTTGCCCGGAATTTATAAATAATCCATATATAATATGCAAACACTTGATACAAACCTATACAGCAAATAATTCAGATTTTTTTCCAAATTTTCAGAATATAATTCGTCGACATGACTACCCATTCATCTATTTTGGAGATAATAAAGTTTCAAAAATTCACCTAATTAACAATCCATGGACTGATATTTCACCAAGTTATTTAAACAGTTCAAATATCATTCAAGATCCTTCAAGTAGTTCAAATATTGTATCTGAAATGGCTAGTGAAAATAGATTAAATCTTCATATCCGATTCAATATCATTGAAAAGCGAAAGGCTGAGTTAGTACTAGATAAAAAAATGTTTGAATTCTTAATACTAATTGTCAAACAAAATATTGAAAATGATAACTTTTATAACGAATATAAAAAACTTAGTCAAAATTTGTTAGAGGAAGCTCAGGCCTATAATGAAGCATTAAATGCCAGAGCTTAACAGCCAACTTGGAAGCCATCAAAAAGTTGAAAACTAGCATTTTGGTTAAAGTAAAATAGTATATTCATAACAAATTTACTTATTATATTATAGATTTTTTTTTTAGTGATTTAGTTAAATTTATAAACTTCGATCAAAAAAATTTTTTCTGTATTACGTATTTATATTAGCCAATAAAATTCGATTATGCATGATAATCATCACATGACTGCTGATTTTTTATGGCACCATTAAGTTACTAACCAAGTGTAAATGTGAAAACTGATCCGAAATCTCTAAATATGGGTCTCACAGATATCAACAATCAATAAAACTAATCAAACCAACACACTAAACTACTAAACTCTACCAACCCTAATAGTGGAAGGCATGAAAGAGGCATGGAAGACTTGGTTCGAGTTATTAGGATCGAATAGAGCTCTAGATTACATCATGAGGCTCTACTTCTGGATTACATATTTAGACTACTAACTCTATGCAAATTTTATTTATTAGGGGTAATTGAAACGAAACTTTAATGTTTGAATAATAGATTCTATATAAATGTCTTTTACTAGCTTCTTCAATTATAATATATTCTATTTTTGATAAATTTAAAATAACAGTATTGATCTGGTATGAAATTGTACCAGGCTTAGATGACTAGGGACAAAATTGTCTTGTGGTGATTTGCCTTGCAGCAAATTGCCCATGGCAAATTTGTCTTATGACAAATTGCCTTATATATGAAATTCCTACTTTAGTAATATATACTGTTCAACTTTGTAATAAAAATAATAATAATAATAACATAATAATAATAGACAAAAATAACAATATATAAAAAAAATTTGAATTGTAAACACCCAGGCCCTTTACAATATATGTACATAAATATATATGACTATGAAAATAATAATCGTAAAAAAAATATCCTTCTAATTCAAAGTTTGTCCAATTGATTTTGAAGTGGTCTACCAACACAGATTCTACATAGTAATTAACATTTCATTTTATCAATCTAATCACTTTATTGAAGACAAGAATTATTGTAGTATATTTTTAATAGTTCTCTATTTATCTTTGTTTGCAAAGCTTTTGATTATAGAAATTTTTTTTGTTATAAACTTTTAAGCATAATAAAAAATTTTTTAGCTATAGCAAAACTTTGAAGATTTTTAACTTGATCACAACTAGTAATGCCTGCCTGACTAAACCATGTGATGCTAATTGTCACATGGTACAATATATAAAAATCAACATCTATTTTGATTTTTTATAAGTAATAGCACATGATAATTAGCATTACATGGTTTAGTCAAGCATATTCCAAATCTGTGACAGGTTATGCTGATAATATTAATTATCTGCCAAACCTTTACTCTACTGTCGGTTATAGAACTGTATCAGGACCCTGGACATCTCTCATATAGATCATACTTTTACTTTAGCAAATTGTTAAAATTTTGTCCTAAAGTCTGATTTTTAGTTTTAGCAAATTAATAATAATTTTAATAAAAGGTTATAATTAAGTATTTTGTCAAAATTACATCAATTTTATGTATGTTATATTTTATTTTAGCAAATTATCTGCATTTTAGAAGAATTATACTCAAAAATAAACCATTTTGTTTTTTAAACTACTATGATTTTTCAAAATTCAAGAGAAGATACTTAATTTTAGATTTTTTGATCAAAAATCCAAGATTATACATCTTTTCTTGAACTTTCAAGAAATATAAAATTAAATATACTATTATAGTGTATTTTTATGTGCTGAACAAGTTTACTTAGAACATAAAGTTAGAATTAACTAGTAAACATTTGAGAAACATAGCATTTTTAGTATTTTTATTAATAAAATTATATAAAATATTAATATTCTCAAAATTTTATAATTTTATGCTCTAATAAACCTTGTTTAGCACACAAAAATATATTATGTCAGTATATTTAATTTTACATTTCCTAAAAATTTAAGAGAATGCTTAATTTTGGATATTTTGATCAAAATATCCAAAATTAAGCATATTTTCTTAAATTTTCAGTAAATATAAAATTAAATATGCCAGAATAATGTATTGTTGTGTGCTGGACAAGAGTTATTAGAGCATAAAGTTATAAACAATTAGTAAAATTCTAAAAATAATAGTATTTTTTAGAATTTTTATTAATAAAATTATATAAAATATTAAGATTCTCAAAGTTTTACTAATTGATTCTATTTTTATGCTCTAAGTAAACTTATTCAGCACACAAGAATATATTATGCCGGCATATTTAATTTTATAATTTTTAAAAGTTAAGAGAAGATGCTTAATTTTGGATATTTGATCAAAATATTCAAAATAAAGCATCTTTCTTAAATTTTCAGAAAATATAAAATTAAATATACTAATATAATGTATTTTTGTGTGCTGAACAAGGTTTATTAGAGTTAAAGTTATAATCAATTAGTAAAATTTTGAGAATCTTAATATTTTGTATAATTTTATTAATAAAAATTCTAAAAAATACCATGATTCTCAAAATTTTACTAATTAATTTTAACTTTATACTCTAGGTAAACTTGTTCAGCATACAAAAATACATATATATTATTTTGTTTATATAAATAGATGTGATAATTTAATTTTTAGCAAATTACTATAAAATTTATATATTATAATTAAATTTTTAGCAAATTTATTTAATTTTAGAGATAGCAAAAACCCCAAAATTTATGCAGATTAGTTATAGCCTATATTGAAGATGTCTGAGGTCCTTCTGATCCCAACTGATTAATTGCATAATTAATAAACTAGAAGTAATTATTAATAAACTTCGTTTATTGTATAATTACAAATAACATATAACTAGTTGTTTCTTTTCTGTTTTTATCTGAATAGAGTTGTGTTTTTGCTGCTTTTACCCAAATAGATTTATTTTTTTCATATACTATATGAAAAGTATTGATATTGTATACAGAACAGTTAATTAAAATTTCTCAATATAGAAAGTAATATCTCAAATATAAAAAGAAAATCTCTAATATGGAAAGCGAAACCTCAATTATAGAAAATGAAATCACTAATATGAAAAGTTATAGCTCTAATATTATAAACTTTTTATTATATATTTTTTATTTAACATACAATATAATTTTATTATTTAATTGTGAAATTTATACTTATATATAGAGGTCTGATCTAATGAATAATATATTTGAATATTTACTAAATATTTGAATATTTGAATAAGATTTTTTCACCAAATGAATATTTGAATTTTTAATTTATTCACTAAATAATTCATTGAATATTTATTAGTATTTATATATAAAATTTTTATAAATTAAAATATAAATATAATATTTTTAATATATTTATTTTTTAATAATTAATATAATTAAAATTAAATTAAATACTAGTAAGTTGTATTTTTATATTTATTTAAATAATTAAAATTGGTTCTTTTTTAATTTTATATATTAACTATTAGCTATTTAATTATAATATTAATAAAGTATAAAATTAGTTTATACTATATATAATATTTAAATATTTATTTAAAAATTTCCACTGAATATTTGAATATTAAAGTATTAAATGAATGAATATTTGAATACAAATTTTTTAACTGAGTCAGACCTCTACTTATATATAGCATTATTATTAATTTTGATGATTTCTATATTTTTCTTGAGATTCATTACCAGAGACAGGATTGTTGGTTTACCATAATTTTTGATCTTTTTTGGTAAATTTACCAGGCTGTTTGGTAAATTACTAGTAAATTTACCCTTAGTTATTCCTAAGAAATGTTTGTGCAATATAAAATCATGTGATTTGATGATTAAAAAATTTTTTTGGCCAATCAAATTATATAGACAGATTTAACCTTAAGTATATAACAGTAAATTTACCACACCTTTGGTAAATTACCTAGTAAATTACCATAATTTACAAGTTGTAAATTTACTATCAACAATCCTGACCAGAGGCCTTGAAACAAGTACTTCTATCTAATTATTTATATCTAATTCAGGAAATGCAAGTGTATCAAATATTAAAAAATTTCAAAATTCCAAATTTTAAGTTAGATGCATTTGTAAATATTAATAAAAAAGAGGAATCATCTGATTGGATTATAGTATTTTAATCTCATATAAAAATAACTATGTTTCGATTAAGAGATTATAAAATCAAGAAAATTAGATTCTTTTTATAAGAAGTGTCATTGTATCCATAGTTATGAGGTGAAAAAAGCAAGACAACACTGAAATAAAGCATAATTGATCTTCATGTGCAAGAAATACTTACTGTACTGCAAAAATTTATATATAATTAGAGTGTTATTAATTTTCATTTACTTATCTATTAGAAACCAATCTAATATATACTCATAATCATGTTGTTAACTCTGCTGAAGCTTTAAGCTTTAAACATGTTAAAAAAGAAGTGCATGAGTAATTAATTAATTTGTTTAAAGAAGAACATTTACCTTCTTCTGCATTAAATATACATGAAGATAAATTGTATCTAAATATTACAAATAACTAAAATCTGCTAAAAATTCTTGCAGATCATGTATATAATCCTAATTATGATTAAGTATACAATCCTTTTTGGCAATATAGAGATGAGGCAATTGGAAGCTATAATAGAAATCGATATTTAAGTATCTAAACATTATTGTTAAAAATTATGATAAATCAGAAAACAGAAAAGCCATATTACAGGTAATAAGAATTTTTAAACATTATTAATAAAAAAAAATTGCTTTTATTTATTTATTTATTTTATTTTAATTTGATTATTATTTACAATTTTTATTACTAACTATAAAAATATAACTTATATACTAGAACAGCATTTATTCTGAGTATTGTAACAAATCTTATATATTATATATATGAAAAGATTTTCTAAGCAGAAGAACTAAGTTATATAGATGCATCAGCATCATTTGATTCTCTCAATACCTCAGTAACACTTTTATACACTGGTGCACTTTTTCTTGGGCTTTTCATATTTTAGATAAGTTTGAAATAATAATTAAAAAAGCATTGATTTTATTAAAAACAATTCTTCTAATAAATGCTTTTTTTGAGTGTAGAGCACAAGTTGGACCAATGATCTTTTTAACAAATAACTCAAGTGCAGAGCACAATGCTCTAGAAATTTGTTAATCTAAAAAGATCTGTCTTTTATGCACATTTAATTTTTACAAATATTGTAAAGGTGGCTCTATGATGCTAAATATAATATTAAAAAAGAAGATTGACTACTAATTATAAATGAAATATAAAATCTTGTACATGCCATTAGCTCCAGAAATGTATATGTATTATGATAAAATTTAACAAAAGTTTTATAATTACATACAATTATTAAATTATCTTGGACTCTTATAGGAATGACAACAATTCTAGGCTATTATTCTGTTCATGCTTGTCTATACATGATAATAACACAAATAATTATATTGAAAAAAGCTTTGGTATAATGTAGAATATTATATTTGCAAGAACATAGTCTATAATTCTATACAAATATTTTAATTCATAACTTCAAGTATGGAGAGATTTTATGAAAGATGAT
The DNA here is from genome assembly GCA_910591965.1 of Dentiscutata erythropus. NCBI lineage: Eukaryota > Fungi > Glomeromycota > Glomeromycetes > Diversisporales > Gigasporaceae > Dentiscutata > Dentiscutata erythropus. Next base: position 949 of record CAJVPY010000067.1, on the reverse strand, counting down.
TACTTGGTATAGCATATGAGTATCCAGGAATTTTATATATTGCAAAACAATTCTTGTGCCTGGCTAGGAAATCATAGATGTAGATATGATTTAAAAAATGAATATAGAAAATGAGTTTTTAGTATTAAGTATAAAGTGAAATAATATTTATATTATTAATAATAAAATCGAAGCCTGCTCATACCCCATTGAATGTCAGGTACTTCTTATAAACACCAAGAGATTATTTCAATAAAATTTCATATTTCAATAGCCAATTGTGTTTCATTATTAGGGCCAAATGATTGAATATTTTATGCTTATGGTAAGTAAATTATATGGCACACATAAAAATTTTTTTTTAGGCTACAAACCTATTTTATTTTATCTTATGTATCTTAGTAATGTCTAAACATATTTTTTATTATCTGCAAATAATTGTGTTTTGAAAATGTTTATTTATTTTATTTTATTTTTTTTTTGTCAGGTTATATTTCTGAAAACAGATCATTTTATGCATCATTTCATGTTCAACTAGCAAACAAAAACACACACAGAAATGGAAATATCAAGTAACAATTTAATTAATGAAACATTAAGTAATAATTTAATTAACGAAACATTAAGCAATAGTTTAATTAATAAAACATTAAGTGATTGCTTAATTAATAAAACATTAAGTGATTGCTTAATTAATAAAACATTAAGTGATTGCTCAATTAATAAAACATTAAATGATAGTTTATTAATAAGTAAGTTTTTGAGTTATTTGCTATTAACTTACAAGAGAGGAGTTTGGAAGTGTTAATCTTTTTTATACTAACCCTAGAGATCCAAATAAAATAAACAAAACCACAGAAATAGATATTTCTGAATTATTTTATTTTTAGAAATTATAAAGTCTGATTATCAAAATGCAAACCAAACTTTACAAATTGCTTTGGACAAATTCAAAGATTGCTATAATGCA